>JANIVI010000049.1:0-31297 GCA_030555755.1 Wickerhamiella kazuoi | reverse complement strand
GACGGGGCGCGTATCACGAACGACCTTGCGACCACCTTCCGGCCCGATTAGAACTTCAACGATGCCACCACCAGGATACTGTTTAATTTGGCGCGTGGGCACGCGGAGCCCATCTGAATGTCTGGTGTCTGGAGACTGACCTAGGGCGGACGTGGATATCACTGTGTTGTGCACATTTTCATAGCAGAGCGTGGGTTTGAGCGTCCGCTCCACGAACTGGGATGTAAGCACGTCACTAGCATCGTACTCATGCAATTTGAACCCAGCATTCTGCAGAATTACGCGGAGGCCTGTTGTTTTACCACTACCTGGTGGACCGTGCATCATCAGAATCTTGTGCCGCTCCAAGGCCGACTCGTTCTCGGGTGCCGGCTCCTCTATGGTTCTGTCGAGCCAGCGTTGCAGCCAGCGTTGTACTCTTCGATTCGACGTTTCTGTGATGTTGAGCTCCCAGTACGTCTTAGGTGCGTACTTATCGGCTAGCAATAGAGCTGGGGGTGCCGCCTTGGTTTTCCGCCGCTTGAGTCTTGGAGCGGCCGCGGAAGCTCTGCTATGTGTCTCCTCGAAGCGGTGTTGTACATCGATTTGCCGCATAATGTCGAATATAGAAGTGCTATCCTTCCTTTGCCCTCCCTGAAGCGCGCCTTGAGAGCGCGTCCGTTTGACAGCTGGCTTGCCTTGGATATTAAAGCCCAAAGACTCGTCAGACGACATATCTTCGCCGGATATGGCAAAGAGGCCAGGAGCCTTGAAGCTCGAGGGCTCAAATGCGACATTTTTGAGCCCCTGAAATAGTGTGCTAGCCGACGTCGCCATACTGACGAGCGTGACTGTACGCGACGCGTCAAGCAATGCTAATTAAGCACCTTCGACGCAGGCTGCGCGCATCGCACTGGGAGATGCCCCAGCCTGACTGACGGGAGGGCGGCGGGGGCACTATGCTGTGAGCTCAGCTCACGTGAACGTGCCGTGCGTGGATCGACGCCTGTGACGGTCCACCTTAGGCACTGATGCAGCTTCTTGATGCGGCAACAGAAGCAGCGCGCGCAGCCCAAAATGGGCTCAGATATGATCCGATTTAGCGAAAAGCTTCCCGCGATCGTGGGTACACTCTCCGTCCTCGTCTATCGGATCCAGCTTATTTCCGGGTTTCGGCACAGGCAGGCCCTTACCCAAAGTATAACAGCCGGAGCGCGTCCGAGGAACACATCCCCGGGCACGTTTCTTAGCGCGCAGCGTTGACTGTGCGTTCAGGAGGGCCCCTCGGCGGTCGACTATGCAGGAGCTCATCAATGAGTACATGGTCGCAAGTGATGCGGATAAAGCGCAGGCGGCTGCACGGCTCGCGGCACGTGTTGGTCCACATGGTCTACTTGATCTGATCCGCACCATGGGTAATGAACTCACACAGTCAAACGACCAGGTGCGTGCGGCTGCAACCGAATGCCTTGCGTCTACTCTAGGGCATTTACCGGACCTTTACCGCAATGAACTCGAAGTTCTCACAGATTTCTTCAGCGCTCGTGTCGAGGACGCGAACTCTACACGTGCCGCCATCACAGGGCTTCGAAATTTGCAGAAGCAGGCAGGTTTCAATATGAGCATGGCTGACACGGTTCTCAAATCTTTGAAAAGACTTGATATGCGCGCTCTACCTCAGTCAGAACGTCACGCGGTGTTCGACCTCTTGGAACAGCTTGTTTCGCTCCAGCGCCCAGGTTTTGTGGCAACATTTGTAAATCTCACTTCGGGAGAGAAAGACCCGCAAAATTTGTTGATTTCACTCAGAATCAGCAAGGCCATTCTCCAACATTACGAACTGAACAAAGAGCAGAGAGAAGATATGTTTGACGTCACATTCTGTTATTTTCCTGTCACATTCACGCCCCCCAAGGACATGCCGTACCAAATCTCGGCAGAGGAACTAAGAACTGCGCTCAGAGCTACCCTTGCGACGCCTCAGCTTGCCGAACACGTTATACCTGGTCTTTTAGGGAAACTGTCCGCAGTGAACATCTCTGTCAAGGAGGATACGCTGCAGAGTCTGCTAGCTGTGGTCCAGAATCTCGACACAGGCGTGCTAAGTGCGCACTGGCGGGCCATTTGGGACGGCGTCAAATACGAAGTCCTTCATGGGACGCCTGAAAACCCTACCTACGGTGATTCTGTTCGCGTGCTGCAGGGCCTCCTCAGAGTGGGCCAAGATTTCATCGCCGCAGTCGAATCCGAATTCGGCCAGCTCGGGAATAGAAAGCTAGCTCCCGAAGTGTGCAGGCTAATCGTGGGGCTATCCCAGGATGGACATGCAGACGTCTTTCACGAACTCGCTGCAAAGGCACTACACGAAATTCTGCCTGAAGACAAAGAAGCAGCTGAGCTTACTCCTCAGGTTCCTCTTCTAAATATCCTGCTACAGACCCAATACTTGATTCCCGAGCAGGACAAGGTCTATGCCGTTTTGTCGGCTGCTTTGGGAGGCGACGCAGACTTCCGCCTTTCTGCAATCGACGGCTTGAAGCGGCTTGCGGTTGTTGCAAAAGATTTTGGGCCGGTCATCTCGCAAGACCTCGGGCATCTTCTTCTCCGAGAAGATGCCGCTTCGAGCGATGCCGCCACTGAAGGTCTTGCGTACATCGCGCGCCAAGCCTCGGAACTGATTTCTACGACTGTCCTCACGCCAATGCTCGCCGAGATTGGGAATCAAAGATCATTAGAAAACGTGCATAAGCTGTCAATTTTGGCCAGGATTTGTGTTACCAAACCGCTCGTACACACGCTGACAATTAGATTGACTGGCAAAGTTTCGACCATCGATAACGACCCCGAATACCTTTATGAGATCATTCAAACACTCCTATATGCAGTGCGACGGCTCAAAGGCTCCGATCTAGTTGGATATGAGCGTGTTGTGTTCTCGTTAGTGAAGAACTTCGTGCTTCATGAATCAAACCGAACAATGTTCAGCAGTGATGCAGCAGTCGACGCTACGAGTGAGCTGCTCGAACTTGCTGTACGAAATATTCCGGACGGGAACCAGGAGGATTATTGTCGGCGGGCCTTACATCTATTCATTTCCGAGCGACAGATTTTGACAGCGCCCCCAACAAACCAGTTCGCTCTATTTGTGAGTAGCGTGGCCGCCCTCAAGCTACCCGAACTGCCTCTTATTGATCTCAGCTTTGTAGGACTCGCTGAGAAAACTGCACACTCTCGCTCAGTCTACATCCGTGGTGCCTACCTGCGGTTTATCGCGCTCATGGCCAACAAGTGGCCAGCAACTATGGGAGATGTCGCCCTTTACTTGCAGTGGTTGAGACGCCAGATAGATACTGGGTCTAACGTCTCCAACTCATTGGAGGTCATTGCTTGGGTGGCCAAAGGACTGTTGTTGCGTGCGGACAGGCTTGGCTTTGAGGTTGCTGAGTATCTTGTGAGTCTTCTGAGCAATGAGTCGATTGGGCCACTGGCGGGGCGCGTTTTTGGAGTCCTGACTGCAAAGGATCGGATCTTGAGCAAAGACAACGGAGTTGTCATTCGACAGCTTTTCAGACAGCGACTATTTTTGCAAGAGCTTGATCCGCTTCTGGCCGGCTTCAACACACCTTTGCGTGTCAACTACATGTTTGCATTGAGCTCGCTGCTACGAACTACGCCTCTGAACGTGTTGGCAAGTCAACTGCAGCGGATTTTTCCTCCATTGCGTGAAAGCCTCAACATTCCGATTCCGCAGATTCAGCAAACAGCGATCATGACCATAGTGGCAATGTCTCCACTGAAGGATGGAACGCTCGCAAGTCAGATCGGCGACATCATCCCCAAGCTGCTCGAGTTGGCCAACGATGAAGCGAGCTCAGAAAGTGTGCGAGTTGCAGCGTTGCAGGCGCTGGCCTCATTTGCAGAGTCCTTGGACAAGGAAACTATCAAGCCTCACGTGACTGCGGTTGTCGAAGGCCTAGTGCCGGCTTTGGACGACAAACGGCGCGAGGTACGCCGTCTAGCGACACGTGGCCGGGAGCTCTACTATCGCCTCCAGTGAATCGACCTTCCACAGTCACACGAAGTACGAAACTGGCCGCATTCATTAGCTCACTTATCGGCACGATATGCTGCTTGATGTACAGGTTAGGGCTGCAGGTGGGGGTCTCACTTGATGTACCGCCGGTGCTCTGCCACGGCGACGGGCAGTAGTAACCCTCTGCTAGAGACCCAGAGATCCCCTTAGTGTATTCAAAATACGCCCTGATATTTCTTTTTGGCCTTCGAACTTGCTAATTCAGATTGAGCTTATCGTGCATATAACCGTTACAGGTTGATGGCGTCTTTGATGCTAAGAGACCTTTGACTTTGAAAGTAAGAACGGAGGGAGACCCAGGCCGATGAAAAGTAACTGTCAGGTCAGAAACTTACATAAAACTTCCTAGCAGCGACGTTCTATCCTAGTGTTGATGAGTGTTTATTTTAAGGGGTTTGTCTCGCAGAAAGTGGCCCCACCCAGATCGCCGCACTACCCTGCATTGTTGTCAGCGTGCGTAAATTGGATTCTGCGCAAACGCCTCGCGTCACAGCCCTGCCGTTGTGAGAACAATAAGGCGCTTATCAGTCAGCAGTATCGCGTCTGCACACGGCACCGCATTGCCCCTCGCTCCCGTACTACAGGCCAACCGCCAGTGAACAAATATCATCAGGCAAGGGGTTTTTGTACCACCACAGACGCCCGTCAGATTGGCTCTTGCCCATATTTTAGTCGTGCCGGGACAAGATTCGATTGCTTCAGTTTTTGGAGCCTACACACACAACCCGGCCAAAGGGAGCCCTCGTGAGTCCGCTACTTGCTGCGTTCATCCGAAATGTATCTTGATAAACGAGACTGTGTCAATTGTCCGGAAGCCCCGAGCTGTGCTGGGCTTTGCAAGTCTAACGAGCAATGTACAGTCACGGTGCAGACATGTACCTCCTGTCCTGTAGCTCACTGCGTGAAAAATGAGTCAAACAATGCGGGAGCTATTGCAGGTGGTGTAGTTGGCGGTCTCGCCGCACTTGCTATTGCTTTGGGTTTATACTTTTGGTGGCGATTTAGGAGTGGCCGACAGAGTAGGCTAAACGCGGCCTACTCACCGGACATGGATCTGCACAGTTTGAGCCTTAGCCCCCACAACTCTTTCCGGGAGTCCAAGGTACCAAGTATTACCAGTGTGGGGACAATAAATACTACGCAAGCAAGAGGTTCGAACGTCATCCCAATCGCCTACGTGCCAGGTGTGACCGTTTTGCCAAATCAGAATCAACGCCAAAGCGGCATTCGGCAGTCTATCGCCACAAGCAACTACCGTGCTTCACTCCCCGATTTTGTTATGGCTGTTCATGGGCAACCAAGCTTGGTGGAAATTGGCGGAGGAAGTGGTCCTGATCTTGCTGGCACGGCCACGAGTAATCATAAAAACCTCGCGCCGGCTACAACAATGCCAGTCTCAGGCACAACTCAGTTGAGCGCTCAAGGCTATATTCCTCGCGGCGTGCCTTACCAGCCGGGTGCAGTTGCCCCTGGTTACATTTTCAACAATGGAAGCGTCTCCGCAAGTACCGGCAGCGCGTACAACTCCGCGACGCCTACCACGGGCACATTCAACAATACCCCCAACCACAGCTCCACGTATACAGAGTCGCTTGCCACAGTCGGTTCCTTGAACGAAGGTGGGAGTACGTCTGAGTGGGGCAACAATAGCCAAGGCGCGTTTTATTCGTTGAGCGATGGACCCGGATCAACGAGGAGCAGCCAGATCAGTGGCATGAGCTACCCTGCTTTCACGCAAGATACCCTAGATGCCTCAGCTAACTCAGGGAAGAGCATGGTGACGATTCCGGAGGACCCCGAGGAGACAGGCGAATTTGTTCTTGACAACGGTCCTGCTGGGCGCAGATTCGGCGCTGCTCCGGCTCTCACGGACCCCAAATTTGGACCTACTGTGACTACAAAGAATGGAGCGCCAGGAGCAGTTCCTGCAGCCGCGACTTCTGGCAATCTCGTGGTACCCTCCGCACCGGTGGAAAGTGCGAACTCCGGACCGAGCGGTACGCCGCCTCCATCTACGTTCCCACGCCGCACTTCCTCGCGTGCGTCCGCGGCAAATCGAGACATTGGTGCTAGCGCTGCGAGCCGCTCTTCGTCCAACGGCGAGTACATGCTCGATCTGCCTGAAGAGGCGTATTTATACCACGGCGGTGGACACGACGAGGAGCGGTGGTGAGGGTCTAACAATTAGCAATAATGCCACGCCACTCGCCATATTAAGTTTATCTATTTGTATTTGCCCTAGTACTTTCAAGTCCGGAAGCGTATTTCTTGCACCTGAGACTGCCCGGTTTCCAGTGGTCGCGACTATGCGCTCGCAGCCGACCCACCTTTCCACGGATGCATGGGTACCTGCTGCCGCCAACCGTTGGGGTACCCTAGTCCAGGCAGGCAGATGCATATGCTTCAACATTAACGGCTTCTAATTCAATTAAGACGTCGAGAGTGCACGTGAAAAGTTAAATAGGGTTACAATATTTATAAGGAAGCTGTCTGCTCAGTCTGAATCGCGTAACTGTACCGCTGGTGGAGTGCGTGGCCGTCGCTTGGGCCCATGCGCTGACAGATGCTGTCGCCCGTGATTGGTGGCACGAGGCGACTTGGCACATTTGGATGCAGAAGACTGCATCAGGAAAAGTTCCACGCACAAGTACGCGCTGAAAGCACAGCCGGTAATAGTCGCATCTTTGCGGCGAGCACTGAACTTATGACGCTGTCCGATCCTTTTTCTAAAGGCCTTATTCCCCTGGTTCCTTCGTCTCCTTGTGCTCCACAACGTCGGGGCGCCGACGCCACGTGACTGGCGTGCCCCGATTGCTAGCGACCCAATCTGTATATTAATCGCAGGTCGGCCCCATTCTGATCTTTCCACATCCCATCTGGTAGTCCTCGCAATGTCTGCACCCAAGTTTACTCAGGACGACAAGGACGCCATCAACGTTGTGCGCGTGTTTGCCGCGGATGCGACTTTCAAGTCGCAGTCGGGTCACCCCGGTGCTCCTATGGGTCTCGCCCCCGCTGCCCACGTCCTGTTCAACTACTTTATGAAGTTCAACAGCAAGAACCCCGAATGGTTCAACCGTGACCGCTTCGTGCTGTCCAATGGCCACGCATGCATGCTGCAGTACACTATGCTGCACCTGCTTGGCTACGACTACTCAATCGCGGACCTTGAGAACTTCCGTAAGTTCGGTTCTAAGTGCCCGGGTCACCCCGAAGCTGAGCTTCCGGGCATTGAGGTGACCACGGGTCCTCTTGGTCAGGGTATCAGTAACGCAGTTGGTATTGCCATCGCCGAGGCCCATCTCGCCAGCACGTTCAACAAGGACGACATCAAAATTGTGGACAACTTCACGTTTTGCATCTTGGGTGATGGCTGCTTGATGGAGGGTGTTGCATCAGAGGCTATGTCGCTTGCTGGTCACCAGCAACTCGGTCACCTCATTGCCTTGTGGGACGACAACCACATCTCAATTGACGGCGACACCAACGTTGCTTTCACGGAGGATGTTGTGAAGCGCGTTGAGGCATACGGTTGGCACGTGCAGGCCGTTGAGCATGCTGATGACGACCTTGAGGGTATTTTCAAGGCCATTGAGGAGGCTAAGAAGGTCACTGACAAGCCCTCATTCATCAAGCTGCGCACGACTATTGGTTTCGGCTCCAAGAACCAGGGCACCCACGGTGTCCACGGCAGCCCTTTGAAGGAGGACGACATTAAGCAGCTCAAGGAGAAGTTTGGCTTTGACCCGTCGAAGAGCTTCAACGTGCCAGAGAATGTTGCTAAGTTTTACGAGGCCAAGCGTAGCGAGGGTGCAGAGGCTGAGAAGAAGTGGAATGACCTTCTCGAACAGTACAAGCAGAAGTACCCCAAGGAGGCGCAGGAGTTTGTTCGTCGTATCAACCGTGAGCTCCCCGAAGGATGGGAGAAGGCTCTTCCTACTTACAAACCCACCGACAAGGCGGTTGCGTCGCGTAAACTCAGTGAGACTGTGCTGACCGCCATCGAGAGCACCCTCCCTGAGCTGTTTGGTGGGTCGGCTGACCTGACTGGTTCGAACCTGACTCGCTGGCCGAACGCTGTGGACTTCCAGCCCGAGGACACCAAGCTTGGAACCCCCGCTGGTCGCTATTTCCGCTACGGCGTGCGCGAGCACGGTATGGGTGCTATCATGAACGGTATCGCTTCATACCACGGTGTCGTGCCCTACGGTGGTACGTTCCTGAATTTTGTTTCTTACGCGGCTGGTGCTGTGCGCCTGTCGGCTCTTTCGGGTCACCGCGTTATCTGGGTTGCTACGCACGACTCTATTGGTCTTGGTGAGGATGGTCCCACTCATCAGCCTATTGAGACCCTCACGCACTTCCGTGCTTTGCCCAACACGATGGTCTGGCGCCCCGCCGATGGTAACGAGGTTTCGGCCGCTTATAAAGTTGCCATTGAGTCTCGCGACACCCCTACGATTATGGCTCTATCGCGCCAGAACCTTCCCCAGCTCGAGGGCAGCTCGATCGAGAAGGCTTCGAAGGGCGGCTACGCTGTGTACGAGTCGGAGGGCACTGGCAAGGTTCCTGACCTTATCCTCGCGTCGACCGGTTCTGAGGTCTTCATTGCCATTGACGGTGCTAAGGAGCTTGAGAAAGACGGCCACAAGGTTCGCGTTGTCTCGCTGCCTGACTTCCACACTTTCGACCAGCAGCCTGAGGAATACCGCTTGGGCTTGTTCCCTGATGGTGCCCCTGTCATGTCGGTTGAGGTGATGTCGAAGCTGAGCTGGATGAAGTATGCTCACGAGTACCACAACATCGACCACTTCGGTGCTTCCGGCCCCCAGCCCGACCTCTACAAGGCCTTCGACTTCACGGCTGAGGGCGTTGCTAAGCGTGGTGAGCTTGTCATCAAGAAGTACAAGGGTCAGGATGTCCACTCGCGTCTGCACAAGGCAGCTTTCAAGAACCTTGAGCAGCTGCACGGCGGTGGCCCCTTCCACGGCCACAATGACGTTGTGCCCCTGTAGACTCGCCAGTGCTCTAATAGAATTTCGCTAGTTGCTTTTTGATGAATATTGGTTTAATACTGATGCATGTGCGTAATGGGTTTTAGGCTTTGGGATATGCGGGTAGGGGTTTTGATATTTAGGAAGCTGAAAAAAATGGGTGGCAAAAAGAAGCCCGACGTGGGGGTCGAACCCACAACCTTGTGATGACTTTTATCCCCGAAGAGTAGTAAGAGTCACACGCTCTGCCGATTGAGCTAGCCAGGCGCTTCTTGTCATACAATGAACAGTTTTACTCATACCCGTGTACCATTCATATGAACCCCGTGTTCTGCTCTCCTGCGACCGCACCTGGTAACGGACGCGTATGACCGCGCAAAGCGTTGGGGTCAGAGCACTTTACGATGCTCTGTTGCCGAGGCTGCTGGGCTCCTGGGCAAATTTTGACTGTCTGGCAACTGTCTCTCTTGCGTTGGCGTCCCTAGCTGTCTTAGCAGCGGCCAACATCACTACTCTGCGGCCATTTCTACAATACGGCAAGACCCTCGACTCCGATGGTGTGCGAGGCACGTGGCCCTTGAACATGTACGTTCCAAAACGATATTTTGCTCACTTTTATTTATTGTGTACATCCATGTGTTTGATTCAACTCTGGTTCGGTGATAGGAGTCTGCGAGTCGTGCTTCTGCTAGCTCAAGGGTTGCGCCGGGTGTACGAAGAAAATTTTGTGTTTAAGCCCAGCACGGCACGAATCAACGTGACACATTATATTGTAGGCCTTGCGTTTTACAGTATTCAGGTACTTGTTTCTGGTAGCAAGGGCGGCGCCCCAAGCTGGGCCCACACAGCTGCAGGACTCTCGGCTGTAGTGATCGTTTTCGCAAGCTGCTCTGTGGGTCAAGCCCTGTGCCACCGGGCTTTATCAAAAACGAAAAAATATGATTTTCCGAAGTTCCCAGTCCTCAAAAATTATGCCTGCCCTCACTATACGTTTGAGGTGGGAATTTACACGATTTTGGCCTTGGTGACACCAGTAACTTCGGCCTCTGTGGCCTGGATGTCACTTCTGTGGGTCGCAACTAACCTGGGAACGTCCGCAGAGCAGACCCGCTGCTACTACAGGAAGCGTGGTACATATTTGCCCCACGCGATTCTACCTTTCTACTGAATGTTTTTTCTCGAAATGTTCTCTGACGCAGAGTCAGACGCAGAAAGTACCAGTACGTATTACGTTCCGTACGAGGAGGATGAAGCTTATGCTGCCGGTACTGTAGGGCAATTTCCGGGAGAGCGACAAGCAGTGCATACTGAACGTCGTCAAAGTGGGTTTAACACCATGGCCTTTGAGCCTTCGCGCGCACATGCCCCACGCTATTTACCGCAATATCCGTTTCGCTTTCGTGGACAACGTCAACTACGAACTGTTGATATCCAAGCAAAGCGCGATGGCCTTCCTCAACGCAATACCGCGATCAACTGGGTCACTGATCACGTTGACGGACCAACACAGTACCTAGGTCTCCGTGCCGAATTGACGCAATTAGCATTCAATCGTCTTACTCTATCATGTGTTGTGCTCATTGTCCTTATACATATGTTTACGCGATTACTGGGTATGTCTATCGATGCTGCTAGAATCTCGGCACAATCGTTATGCCAAGCACTGAACGCGCAGGCCTCGGGACAACTGGAGACCGAGCGCGTCTCACAGGCAGTTCTGACGACACTCTCTACCTCGGTTCGATCTACTGCGCAGACTGGATTTAATACCGTGAACGCTTCTCTCTGGAATGCTCAAGACACGGCATTTCATTACGTTGATATGATCACGTCCATCTACACTGAGCTGATCTCGGACCTGCCACTTGCCGCCTACAAATCGGCTTTAAACGTCACAAATATACTCGATTCATGGAGTGACGATACGCTTCGTCGTTATGACAAAGTAAGCGAGCGGATGCTCGTTGCGTTAACCACGATTGGCGGGGCCCTCAAAGACTCTGGAGTGTTCGACTCTGGGGGACTCAACAACACGCTAGCAAATATGGTCAACCTGACAGCGCCAACTGCTTTAAACAGTGGTTTGCTAGACTTGGTCTTATCGAACAACTCTGCCGAATTGCGCAACGCTACCCTATCCACTGCTTCGAAAATGATCAGCGACTGTTACAGTGTGGCCGGTGAGTCGTTGCAGGCTGCTGTAGAAAACTCGACTCTCTACCTCAACGTGACAAATTTGCGTGTAATACCGCAAAGCTTCCAGTGCGACGCTGTGGAGCTGCATTTCCAGGCGATGACGATGGCGATAAGCGGGCCTCGCACCGCCCAAGTAATAGCGCTTTCGATCGCTGCCATTTTATTCACTGGACTTGCTGGATTTACACGCTACTTTCAGTGGCATTGTCGCCTCCAACTTTGTAAAAACATTCAGGATCCGCCTCCGCAGGCTGCCAACTCAATGAACTACTTAGACGAGGCTCGTCACCAGACAGTGGGCATCATTGCATACGGCATGCGCACACTTTTTCCTTCGTCTATGATCAACACAAAAGCTCACTGGATACTAAACTATGTGCTGTCACCTCAGCTGACAACGATTGCGCTACTATCTGTGCTTGGCCTGGTCTTAGCGGGCTGCCAACACTCTTTGCTGGCGGCAGTGGAGCCTCATGCGCGAGCTCCTTACTCGCTAAGTCTTCAGGATCAGCTCGACAACGGCACTGCCTATAACAGCAGCCAGGTCCTTAACATGTGGGCTGAGGATGTTAACGACGCCGTTAAGGCAGCCCAAAGCAGGCTGAACGGTGCTTTCTTCAACGTGACGTCCGACTTCGTGACCGGAGTGAGCGTAGTTCTAGATGATCTGGCAGCAAATCTCAGCGACACTGCTCGTAAGGAACTTACTCCGGTCAATCTGGCTTTCGCGAGCGACCATATATGGCGTCCTTACGCCAATGGTTTGGCCCTGGAGCAAGTAACATACCCCCTTCTCAACTTGTCTACCGATACGATGCTATCGAACAAATCCCTCGAACAGCTAGATTCTTTCGATTTTGTGGATCCAATGGCTGCGCCTCTCGAAATGTTCAACATCACGTGGAAACTGGGGGTGAGCTTTCTGACGGTTTGGGTAGGAATCTGCATCGCAACAATTGCATACCATATTTTGGCATCTTAAGTGATAATTAAATTATTTCATAGCTTGAATTTTCGCTTCGCGGATGGCAACATCTAAAAACTCACAAACCCTGGAGCTTGACGCGGCTGTAAGGCACATTGGTCATTGACTCAAGGAGCGGATTTGCAAAATCATCATCGCTGATGCGCGTCTGCTCTTGACTTGATGTACCGGGTTTTCCTACTGTAATGCGGGCGCTGGAGCTTGACGGTGCAATCTGGGACTGAGACGGTCCAAAGTAAGATGAAAGCTCCAAGGAAGGCTGCGTGATATCAAGTTTTATGAAGTCCAGAGATTGACTGGACCGTTCCTTTGGAACACAGGCATACGTCGAGACAGACCTCGTCAAAAAATCTCCCACTGAACGATCAGGTGGTCTCCCAAGGTTTGTCCCCAAAACTGAACCGCTAGTGGATAACAGTCCCGATGATTTCCCAGGTTGTGCGTCGTGATTTGAGCCCTTGATATCCACCAAACCGTCGACATCAACGATGTAGTTTTCTTTGGCATCGGTGTGCTCCGCACGAGTCTTCGGAGACAGCTGGCTAGAAGTCAGGTCATCGATATCTTTCTGGTGCACCTCCTCAGGCTGAGTACCCACTAGGCCAAGACTAGAGTAGAATTCGACCACCGAACTGTCCACAAACACCTTGCGCTCGTCGAATCCAATAATTTGAAGCCCTTCGAGAGAGGTAGCACGACTGATTGCGACGTAAGCTTGTCCAACTTCAAAAACGGACCGCAAGTTGACATTGACATACTCCAGTGTCTGGCCTTGACTCTTGTGTATGGAAATCGCCCAGGCAAGAATGAGGGGTACCTGTGTGCGGCTGGCTAAAACCTCCCCCTCGGCGTCCAGCACATCCCAGGTTTCTGGGAGAACCAGCATATCGCGAAAAGTGCCATCCTGTCGGGTAAAGCGTACCAAAGGGTACGCCTTCGAATCATCCTCCTGGTTCATCTGCTTGAGCGCATTCAGACGCTGACGTTTGCGCTGGCCTAGTGCAGTTGGCTGTGCAGAGACGACTTCTATCTCGTTGGCAATTCCCAACGCGCGGTTTGTAAATTCTTCCATCTCAGCATCCTGGCTGGTCTCAATGCGCTCCTCTTCAGGGTCGTCTTTGCCCAGGCGACGACGTCCTAGGGCTCCAGTCGACATAAAACCAATAACGCGACCCAATGATCCATTCACAAGGTTTGCGTCAATATTTTTGATCATCATCACCTGAGCACCTACCTTGAGAGAGAGGGATTCGGCTGCCATGAGGTTGCCGAGATCTACAGGGAAACCTTTACCATTCTGCTCATCAGCAGCCGTATACTTGTTAGTTTCCCCAGGAAGCTGGTCTAAAGCCTTTTGGTTGGCTCTATCTGCATCAAATCGCAAAGGGAAAAGTTTGGTAGGTTGGATGTTGTCGGGCAGTTCCAGGGGGCGGTCGCGAGACTTAAACAGGGCGATAGTTTCTGGGCTAAGTTTACCAATGCGCATTTCATTGAGCGTGTTGGCAAACGTCTGGTCCTGCTGTCTAAAGACATGCGTCAATAAAAAAGTCTGCGGGACCAGCTCGCTCCAACATTCCGCTTTGAAAGCATATTGACGATCTGCGGCTCCACCAACATCACGATCTTTGGATACCGGGGGTAATTGAAAGAAGTCACCAGTAAGGACGACTTGTATGCCACCAAATGGTTCCCTGCTGCCCCGGATATTCTGAGCAATATAATTGAGTTTATCGAGCAGAGGCGCATGGATCATTGAAATTTCATCGATAATCAGTACCTTTGTCCGCTTCCAACGTAGCATAGTTTGTCGGCGCTTCCGCACATCTTTAAGAAGCTGCTCGGCGCTCAGTATCCCCAGCCCAATCCCGGCAAAGCTGTGTAGCGTCGACCCTCCAATATTGCAGGCAGCGATTCCCGTCGAAGCTGTAACGGCGACGTTATTGCCCAAACGCTGACGTAGGTCGCTGATGACGCGACGAAGTAACACGGATTTACCTGTGCCAGCAGCACCAGTAAAGAACATGCTCTGTCTGTCGTCGACGATCATACGCAAAACCGCCTGCTGCTCAGCAGATAGAAATATCGGCTTGAATGGACGCGCAAACTTATTAACGTCTCTGTCCTCTTCCAAGCTTGGGGGTGAGGGAGCATCATGGTCACTGCAATGCGCTCGGTTAACAATGGGATCCACCTCATTAGTGTTGATACCAAAGTCCAAATCCCTTACAATTGCGGTGTCATTTGAAGATGTAATTGTGATCTGGTTAGTTTTCGCCTGCCGGCGTTGTTCACGAGTAGCTGACGCGTGATATTCCCGGAACTGTTCGAACTGGTGCGATTGACGGTCACGGAGGCGAAGCGGCCTGCTCACGCAACTTCCCTCATGAGGAGACGATGGGATATAGCCAGGGTCGCTATGATCTGATTGAGAGTGTAATGATGTTTGACTGAGTCCCAGGCGCTCATCCGCCGCGACACTCGATCCGCTTGAGACGTACGGTCTCATCGCGGCTAACTGGAATAAACGTGGGCACGCGAAGCAAGTGCGCGGCGGCGGGCAAGGTGAGAATAGCGCACGAAGCACTAGGGGCAGCAGGAGCGGAGCCTAGGCGGACCCAGGCCTGGGTCTGCGATGTTGGCCCAAGCTATGTGGCAAAAGGCGTAATATCGCAAGGACTGCAGGTGCCGACGCTAGTGTCTACAGGGACGACACGCTCACTGATACTTGTCTGCACAAGCCGTCGTCCTGCTTTGTTGCAACAGGAATAGGAACAGTGGCCGGCACCTGGGCTCTGAACGAATTCGGAAACACAACGCGTTGGGAGCGACGCGCGCTCTGTACTGCAGATGACGATGCAGCGAAGACCGCTCGCGCGACGCAGGTCTCGCTGGGCGGCTTAGAGGGAGGGAGGCGTATTAATTAAGGGCGAGGGTTGACGCGCTTTCAGGGGGTACTTGGGGTGAAAAGTAAACGTTGACGATTCAACAGTAAACGGAACGCGCCCTCGAGTCGCCGGTACGTCAGAATACCCGCCCTCGAGTCCCTGGTACGTCATAATACGAATTTCTCTGTCTTATTACCTTCAATTCTTGCTCGATGAAGAACTGGTGCTCAATCCCGCTTGATCCGCGGCAACTGAGGCTGCCTGTCGTGCTCCGGTGTGGCCAGAGCTTCCGATGGCGGTGCATTGACGGCGTCTACAGCGCTGCTCTCCAAAATCGCGTACTTATGCTGAAGCAAGATCATGAGGCGCTCTATTATACGAGTTCTGGGCCCGGGCTGCCCCAGCTATCCGACGAACAGCTCGTGCGCGATTACTTTCAGCTTGATGTTGATCTCGTAAAACTGTATGCCGAATGGTCGCGTGACAAGCGGTTTGTTGGCCGCCTTCAGGGTGTGCGCATTCTACGTCAGGACCCATGGGAGACACTCTGCGCGTTTATTTGCTCTTCGAACAACAATATAAAGCGCATTTCGAAGATGGTCAGCGCGCTGTGCGACGAGTACGGTCCCCTCGTGGCAACGGTCGACGGGCAGTCCTACCACGACTTCCCTTCCCCGCAGGCACTCAACGTTCCTGGTGTTGAACAGCGCCTGCGCGAGCTCGGCTTTGGGTACCGCGCCAGGTACATCGCTCTTACGGCGGCTAAGGTGGCCGCGATGCCGAACGGGCTTGCATACCTTGATGAGCTGCGCACCGCAGACTACCGAGACGCACACACGGCACTGCTTACATTTAGTGGGGTCGGGCCGAAAGTAGCGGACTGTGTGTGCCTTATGAGTCTCGACAAAAGAGCTTGCGTGCCCGTCGACACACACGTGTGGCAGATAGCCAAGCGCGACTACAAAATGTCGTACAAAGCGACGCCCGAAGGCTTCAGGCAGGTACAGGTGGCTTTCACAAAACTCTGGGGTGACTATGCAGGCTGGGCGCACTCCGTATTATTCGCTGGCGACCTAAGCAGCCTTGACAATGGCATCAACATCTCGACAGTTAAGACCGAGTCTAAAATGAAGGTGGAGCCCAAACTCGAGTCCTTTGAGCCGCTGGTCGCGGTCGTTAAGGTCGAGCAGTGAGCAACTCCTCATGTATTTATATCAGCTTTCTGTAACTTTTTGCGCGCGAGGATCCATGCGCGGCCACTGCAGCCACATTACTCTCGCGTTCAACGACCCTTCAGGGGCTCTCACTACTCTGTCGCGCGCTCGCTTCACCCCTACCCTGACAACTGCAAAGCCCCTTCGCGTTCGCGCCCACTTGTGTCCCCCGCCATCACCAACAACGTGTCGTTGACTAATCGACCGTCAGACATGCCGCTGGTGTTCCGTGATTATCAGGTGTTGGTGGTATCGCCGGGCTCGCTCACCACGCAGGTGCAGCCAGGCATCCCTGAAAGTCTGCTGCCAGCCCTTTACGAGGTGCCGACCCGTGTGTATCTGCGTGATGGCCGCTACCACGTAACGGGCGAGGACAACGAGGAGGTCCTACCGATCCGTCGCGGCCGCATTGTCGACGAGGGTGCGCTCCACTACTTCTTGAAGCAAGTCTACAAGTCTGCAACTGCCGACGCCAGCATTTTGCCTGCCCTACTGCTGGTAGCTTCGCAGCACTGGGATCGGCGGCAAATAGAGCGTCTCTGCAAGTATCTGTTTGAGGAGGTTGGCGTGCCTGCGCTGTCGCTGGTCGACCAGGGCCTCAGCGTCGCCTACGCCTATGCACTGCCAGAGTGTCTTGTCATCGATGTGGGCTACGAGAAGACCGATATTACCTGCATCACCGAGTTCGAGGCTGACCGAAACGCGTCGCGAGCAGTTCCGGTTGGTGGTCAGAGTGTAACCGAGCACCTTCATAAGCTGCTCCCGCACCTCTCACTTCAGCAGTGCGAAGATCTGAAACTGTCGCACATTGCCGAAACGCTCAGCGAAGAGGACAAGCATCGCGCACCTGGTGACGTTCCTGAAGGCGTCATCGCCGAGGAAGAGGAGGGTGTTGTAGACGTCGCAGCCATTGTTTCGAGTGGTCGTACGCGCGAGATCCTCGAGAACATTGAAAAGCACCGGAATGTAGGCAAGGGCGACGCTAATGAGGGCCACCTTAACAAGGATCTCGAGAGCAATACGTTTATTGATAGCAACGGCCAGGAGATAACTGTTGGCCGGGAGCGGTTCGAGGGCACCGACGAATTAATCGCGCAGATTGCCGAGCGCGCTGGCGAAAGCGTGCGCCGCCTCAAGCCACGCGCACAGCAGCAGGTCTGGGAGAACGTGTGCATCACTGGCAAGGGTGCGTCACTGCACGGTTTTCGCAGCGCCCTCATGGCGCAACTGGCTTCGCGTTACGAGCTGTCAAGGCCCGCTGCGTTTGATGCTACCGCAGCCGGCTCGGGCAATGCCTCTATTGTCTCCGGAACGCCGGCGCCCAGCGAGCCACCGCAGGGGTCGAACATCGCTGCGCGGTCGACTCCAGCCGAGACTGAATTCGCATCGCAGTCGCCCGAAGTAATCCGGATGGCAAAAATTTCTGAGCACTTCCCGGATTGGCGCACGAACGGCTGGGAGACTGTCGGCTTCTTGGGCGCGCAGATCGTCGCCAAGCAGATATTCACTGCGGGGCTTGACGGTGTATTTATCTCGCGTCAAGACTACAACGAAATGGGGCCCGCTGCCATCTGGGATATGGTTTAATGGCTTATAAAGATCTAATTTACCTGTAATACTAGAAACAATCATTTAATGTCCGGCTTCAACAGTCTGGGATTTTGCTGGGGCAGGCTCCGGCTCCGAGCGCACTCGATGCCACGGGGTAAGGGTCGCCGTGCCTTCCGAACTTATTCACGCTCACGAGCTCCTTGTCCCATACGGCGATCTCGAGGCTCGTTTCCAAAGTCCTAGAAGAAAGTCGAGCGGCCACGCGGCCCCGTCGCGGACCTGCGGGATGTCGGGATTCGAAGCACATGCCCAACGGCCATTTATTCTTGATAACAGGCGGGCATCGCCGGCTGCCCGCGAGCGAGAGGGGGCCGATCTGCTACCGTTTCCTCTAGTAAACTCGCAATCAAAGCTCAATGGGAGCGGCAGTAGTACATCACATACTGATGATCCCATGGATGCAAGCAGGGCCCGCTCTGTTTGTACAAAACTTTACCAGCTCCGCCAGGTTGCCGCGGAGATTGCACGTAATGTTCATCTCGAATTCGCACCCGTTGATCGGTCCGATTGCATGGAAGCGCAACTCGCGAGTCTAAGTGTAGATCTTGAGAATTTGAGGAAACACACGTCTCTCCTCAGGTCGAGCCCACACACTCCGTGGTCGACGTGCAATGTGGCGACGTACCCACCTTACGACTCCGGCGGGGGACTCGATGAGGACGCTATCTCCTTGCCACCGCCACAGGTCGATATCTACCGTCGCAGGAACTCTCCAAGCGAAGACCGCCAGAGTACATCCAGAGCCTCGGGAGGAAGCTCCGCTCCTGGATCGATCTATAGCTCGTCACCGAGCAGTCTGCTAGCATCGCCCAATCTAATTCAAAAGGTCACGTCCAAAGTGCAACGCATGTTGATCAAGGAGAATAGCGACACAACGGGCCCGCTTACCGTTCGGCGTAATTCCGGTGCGTCCAGGTTTGTCGCGGACACTGCCATTGAGAACCTTGTGATTCCTGAGACGTTGAAACAGGGTATCAATTTTTTACGAGTTACCCATAAGAAGCGAGTTCAGCGTGTCCTCAAGCTAGATGAGGAGACAGGGGTGTTATCCTGGAACAGCAAACTGACTTCGCGTCTGTCAATCGACCGCATCAGTGAGATATACACGGGAGAGTACGCCCGCAATTACCGCGAGGAATTCAAAGTTAGCGCTGAATTAGCCAATCGTTGGGCCACAATCATACATCAGCAGCCTCGCGACACTCGTTTGCGTGCATTGCACATTATTGTTACAACGCAGAACGAGTTTGACATGCTCATGGGCACTGTAAAGCAGCTGCTAGCGTTCCGCCGTGAAATCATGAGCGGCCTCGCGCGTGCCGGTCCCCATTTCGTTAATGTCCACTGGTCGCGCAATAGCGGTACAAAACACAAGCTTTCATTCGAACAGTTTCAACATCTTACAAAACAATTGCACGTACATTGCGCCCCGGAGACTCTCCATCGTCTTTTCGATGAAGCAGACGTTGACAACTCCCATTATCTCGACTTCTCGGAATTTCAAAGACTCGTGGACATATTGAAGCGGCGCGATGATATTTTGGCAATATTTGAGGAGCATGCGCAAGACGGTGTGATCGGACGGAGTGCTTTTGAGTTGTTTGTAAGGAATGTGCAGGGTGAGAATTGGACATCAGAGTATTTCGATCGTGTCTTTGGGAAATACTCTGATCCAGACTCTGAAACAATGTCGTCAAAACAATTCTCCGAGTCACTGTTAAGCTCATCCGTATTTCCACCCGTGATTGCGCCAGTGGAGAACCTCGATGGGCCCTTGAATGAGTATTGGATTTCTTCATCGCATAACACTTATTTGACTGGAAAACAAGTTGGCTCCGGTTCCACTGTTGAGGGTTATATACGCAGCCTGCAGGATGGCTGCAGGTGCCTCGAGATTGACGTATGGGATGGCGCTCACGGTCCTGTCGTGCACCATGGCAGTACAGTTGCAAAGTTGTCTGGTTCACTTGAATTCAGTGATATAATCCATGCTGTTTTAAAGTATGGCTTCATTACCTCGCCATTCCCACTTCTCTTGTCGCTTGAAATTCACTGCAAAGAGGAAAACCAGCTCAAGATGGTCGAGACGCTCCGCAGTGTACTCGGTGATCAACTGGTCACACGGCCACTGCTGCCTGGAAGTTTCAGCCTGCCATCGCCTAACGATCTTAAGCACAAGGTCTTGGTAAAGGTCAAAGCAGGGATCTCAGGGCCTTGGAGCCCAGCCTTGTCCAGTGATACGGTATACTCGGTGTCATCAGGGGGTGGAGGAGATGAAGAGGATGTTTCTTCTTCAGCATCTACTGCTACGCCTAGAAAAACTAGCTCTGTTTGTCCTGAGCTCGCGCAGTTGGGAGTCTATTTGAGTGCTCGCAAGTTCAAAGATTTCTCTTCACCTGAGTCAAAGCAGGTAAACCACACATTCTCTTTCAGTGAACGTGCGGTTAAGTCTTTGGTCAAGAACCACCAGCAAAGACGAGCTCTTGAGATTCACAATCGAAAGTATCTCGCAAGGGTGTACCCTTCGGGGCTTCGGTTGCGTTCAACAAACTTCGACCCTATTCAGTTTTGGCGACTGGGCTTTCAGATGGTTGCATTGAACTGGCAGACCAGCGATATTGGAATGCAAATTAACAAAGCATTCCACGCGCCACATGTCGGCTATGTGCACAAGCCGGCTTGGATGCGGCCAAGCACTGCAGAAACTCTCTGGCCAGCTCGGCGCGTACGAATTCTGGTGCGTATAGTATCAGCGCAACAGCTCCCTCGTCCAAAAGCTTTGAAGGGCGACGAAGTATTCAGTCCCTATGTGAAGGTTGACTTCTTCGGGCTTACGGGCACCCAGGAAACTCACTTTAAAACAGAACCTGTCGTAAACAACGGGTTTAACCCACAGTGGAACTACGACTGCGCGGTAGATATCCCTGAATCGGACCTACAGTTTGCCTGCGTGAGCTTCTCAATCTCTGTTGGTGCTTCGCCGTTTGCAATTTACACTGCCAAGCTGGCGCACATGAGGCCTGGGTATCGGCATCTTCCGCTCCAAGATCTGAATGGCGAAGATTACATCTTCAGCAGTCTATTTATTCGTATTGATCGCACTATTTCTAGTACTTAGTCTACAATAATTTCTTTGTTACTTTTGGAGCTTACACGCTTAGGTGGTGCTGCGTGCCAGACGGAAGATTGGTATTGTGATGCAACACAAAACAGCTTGGAGCGTGTTGGGTTTATTGAGAGGGCTTGATGAAGTTCACTTCGCTTCCCTACAAGCATCCAACAGTCTTTCATGAATGCAGGTTCCATCAGGCAGCCGAGCAACCGTGCGAACCCGTGGCTTGAGCCACCCACCGCATCTTCGAACTTCACTTCCCCTAACGGACGTAAATGCAGACCTTCTCAAGCCCGCTCAGGCAGACTTCAAGGGAGGCGATCGCTTTACAACAATTGCTAAGAAGGCAGTCTTAGAGGCACTGAAGGTCGATAAGAGCGTGGCTTTCATAGCCCACGGAATCAAAGGCTCAGGCGCATGCTTTGATTTGGGGCGTCATGTTGACGGCGGTATTCTCAAAGAATGCGCGAAGCTTCTGATCGCAAAGAAGCTAAAATTTGCGCTGACACTCACTGCACTTACAGAGAACTACGTCAGAGACCTTCTACGAGAGCAATTGCTTGTCTCTCGTGAAGAGCAACTGCCTGAAATCAACCACCACGAAAGTCACATTCATACGCGGACCCTGACAGCGCCGAACAGCAAATTTGGAAAGTTCACTCAGCTACCGATCGAGAACATCGAGATACTCGATGGAGTAATTCAGCATCTCTTGAATAGAGGCTCAAAGACTACAGACTCCCAGTTCACGAGGGTTCCATTGGTCTGTAGTCTACTGTTCGGCAACAGCGGCCAATTTATAAGTTTTCTGGAGCTCCACGGATCCCTGCGTAACAATATTAGTATCAGAGACCAGGATCTGAACCAGTCGTCGACCGCAGCCGAGATTGAGTCTCACAACAAGAACCTTGAGAACGTTTTGAACATCATAATAAGGAGTACTACACCTCTACTCTGCATTCCTTCGCCTCCAGGCAGGAGTCTGTGGCAGATTCATGATTTATTGCAGGCAAATCATAACCATGCTCTGCAGGCACGTGAACATATTATAACTGACTGCCGCGAGCTTGCAGACAAAACTGCCGTTCTTGGAGACTATGTCACGACACCAGCATATGACACTGGAGGTCGCATGGCTTTGCGGATGAGTTTGGAATTCAACATGCTGCAAGGACGCAGTGGTATGCTAAAGCAAGGTACAAGAATCTGTAGCCCAGAAGGGTCTTCGCACGCGTCTTATGAGGATTCCTATTTCGAGGTGCAAAAATCACGGGAATCACTGACCGCAGTTGATCCAGCGCTAAAACAAAACTCAGGTCGTCTAAGAATCGCGCTCTCAGACAGCAGGCCGTCTACTATCGGACCAGTTCCCACTGCGCATACTCCATTCAAAAGATCACAGAGCCCCAAATGTCCACAAGATATCCTCATGTTTGAATCCGGTATACGTGCTCCCAATTCTGCTACTAGTGGAAAGGGTCCAGGTTCCATTTTAATAGCGGGGGCCGACTCAAATCGTGCTGATGGTTCCCCTGCTTCTCCTGGTACCGGCGCAAAGAGTGAAGCAAACTCGGCTCAAGAGGGTGCCATTCCAGACGCAAAATCGAAGATGCGAGTATATCGTGAAAAGGCCGTTCATCGCGGGTCGCATCATGCGAGGGGGGCTTCAGCAGCAGAGAAAATAGAGTGGCGGTACTGCCAACGCCCAACAATTGTAGATGGAGATTTCGTCCTTTCTGCAGCAGGATCCAGCTGTCACCAATTGAACGGCCTGGCTGAGAGCTCTTTGGAGCTTATGGGAGAAATCGACCTTTTGAGGACTCAGATCCGACATCGTTTAGAGGCTCAGACCGCGTTCAAAGAGCAAGTATCAAGGGGCTTGTATCAAAGGGCTTTGTACGAAAGAGCTCTAGCTCGTGCTGCCATCCTTCAGAAGGCACAGTTTGCACCTTCTACCGGTATATCCTCGCAATCAGCATTGGCCAGATGGTTCGAAATTAGAAAAACTGTCGAGGAGCTATCATTACTTTACAATCGACTGTTATGGCACAAGGGAATTCTGCCTCTCGCGAACGCAAACAATCTTGCAATCGAAAAGACAACGGGTAGTCGAAAGAGCATCTTTCATTTGATCTTGTGCTGGCTCTTCATTGTTGAAGAACGATGGTCTTCGAAAACTCGGCACTCAGTGGCTTTATTGGACTATAGGCTCTCCTAGCTTTCATCTACCATCTGGCGAGGTTCACCAGCTAGCAGCTCGCGGCGAATCTCAGGTGATATTGACGGATGCGATTGGCCGCGCACAACCATGAGAAGCGCGTCACGCTGGTCCTCAGTGATATCGTTACGGTAGCGCTGAACGAAAGACAGGAACGACTGGTGCCAAATGACGGGAAGCTTGTCTTCGGCCTGCTTGAACCGTAGGAAATGGAACACTAACGCGTCAATGACCTTGTAAGGAAGCGCGTACTTTTTGTCGATAAGGGCGCGAATAAATATAGATGTGGATCCTGAGTAAGGCATCTCTGCGAGTCTCAGCAGTGCAGCGGCTGAATGCAGCATCGGAATTGACACGCGGCTTACAATAGAGCTTGCGATCAGCGCCTCCCGCAAAGAGCATGTGCCACTATCGACGAGCGGGAACAAAAAGCCTTTGAAAAAGGCTGCGGGCTTGTATAACGACTTCTTGAGTGCACGATATACGTGGTAGTTGACGGTTTTGGTGTCGCGGATCTGCGAGCGGAATCGGTCGTAGGCAATTTCATAAATAAACTTTGCTGCTTGATTCGGCTTCATGATGGCCAGGGCTAACTTGGCACCCTCGTACACCGCCTGATTCGACCATGTCTCCGGTTGCGTCACGTATAGTACGTCGCGCCAGTTTCGCAGCGAAGGGATGATTTTGAAAGCACGCGGAAGCTTGCCGCTGCGGTAACGCGACAGCAGCTCGCCTACCTGGGTGTACACGGCAATGACCTTGGGCGGCAGCATGACGCCGCCAGCATCCTGCTGCGGCAGAATGCCGGCCTGGCGCATGTCGAACTCACGAAACTTCTCCATGATCTTGTCGGCGAGATTCACCGGCTGCTCCTCTCCCTCGCCCACATCCATATAGCGCTGAAAAATCGCCTCCTCTTCGGAATCCACGTCTACTTCAAGCTCCTCGTACTCCTCAAGATCTCCCTCGTCTTGCCACGCGTCCTCAGCTACTTCGTCGTCAGCCGCAGCGTCAGAGCCGTCCTCGTCGTCCGAAGCAAAGCGTTCGCGCACGGGGTCACGCATCGTCGTGCGCACGGCCTCGCCGGCCTCCTCACGCTCAATGTCCTCGGCCTGTTGGCGCGCGAGGTCCAAAATCTTGCGAGACGTCGCAGAGTCTAGGAACTCTTCCTCGGGCAGGTCGTCATCGCGACCGGCGCGTTTTCCATGCTTAGAGCGCGTGTGGGTGCGTAGGTGACCCGATCCCTCTTCAATCGCCTGGTGTAGGGGCTCATGGCGCTGCTTCACAGTCTTAGCCTTGGGCATGGTGCAGAACGCTGGGGATGCAGCCCAGTCTGACCTTTTGGTGGAGATGCAGAACCCAGTGGCCAGCGGCTTGCGTAATATTTTTTTTTCCGCTGACCCGACCCGTGTGTCGTCGTCGCCTCAACCCTGGCGGTGTGCAGGTGAGGTAGCCTGGCTGGGAGGTGAAAATTCCTTCGTCACGTGGCCTGAGAGGCCAGCAGCCGCGCGGCGGCTCCCTGGCTGCAGCAGCTCACAGGGGGGCGCGCAGGGCCAAAACCCCCTCGCCCGGGGTGGTCCTGCCTGCATATACTCGTGCACGGTTTGCCAAACGCAACACTTACGCACTGGCTGCACAGCTGTCATCTCCTCGACCAAATAATAAAACTATGAAACGTGGAGCCAGTACCCCCGCGGAGCCGCCGCAGAAGCGCACGCGCGTTGCAGCGAAGACGCAGAACGACGTCCCCACCGAGGCGCTGAACCTGTTCGTATTTGGCGCTGGCGGTATGTGCGAGCTCGGCCTCGGCCCCGAGGTGGTCGAGGTCAAGCGCCCCCGTCTTAACCCCCTTACGCCCGCGGCGACCGTCGGGCTCGTCACGGTATCGAATGGTGGCGCGCACTCAATCGCGATTGACCGCGACGGCCAGTTGTGGAGCTGGGGCCAGAACGACTCGGGCGCCCTTGGCCGCGACACAGCACTCTCGGGATCGGACGACGAGGATGACGAGGATGCGACGCTGAACCCCAAGGAGTCCACGCCGGCCAGGGTGGACGTCTCGGCGCTGCCGCGAGGCGTGCAGTTCAGTGCTGTCGGCACCACTGATAACCTGTCCGCCGCAATCAGCACGACTGGCCGCGTCTACGCATGGGGCACCTTTGTCGATGACAGTATCAAGATGTTCAGCTCCACTGTCAAGTATCAAAAGACACCGGTGCTGCTCGATGCGCCGCGCGGCGCCGTCGCACTTGCGGGCGGCAAGGACCATCTGCTGGTCCTCGACAAAAAGGGCTACGTCTACGCGTGGGGCGTGGGTACGTCCAGCCAGCTCGGCCAGCCGATGCCGTCGAGCCTGCGCACCAAGGTGTTCGGCCCCTTCCGCGTGCCCAAGCTCAAGAACATCGTCTCGATCGCGGCCGGCGACTATCAATCGTTCGCCGTCGACAACGACGGCAAGGTCTGGTCGTGGGGCCTCAACAACTTTGCCCAGACGGGCCACGGTGACGCGGCTGGAGATGGCGCTCTCATCGAGAAACCCACTGTGGTTGACTTTCCGGAGCCCGTCAAACAGGTGGCCAGCGGCAATCACCACAGCCTGTTCTTGACCGTGAGCGGCGATCTCTACACAATAGGCGAAACTAACTTTCACCAGCTCGGCGTCGAGCATGATAAGCTGCCCGCGTCGACCGTCCGCGAAAAAGCTGGCGCGCCCGCATACGTGCCCGAGTTCGTCAAGGTCACTCAGGGTGCCTCTGACGAAGAGCGCGTTGATGTGCCGAAATTCAAGTTTGTCGCCGCGGGCAGCGACCACAGCCTGGCACTCTCCGCTACCGATGGCTCTGCGTGGACCTGGGGCTTTGGTGAAGTCTATCAGCTTGGCCATGGCAAGCCCGCAGGAGAAGATGGGCCAGAGGACGAGCCTGTGCCGACTCGCATCAAAAATACTGCTACCACCGGCGTCAGCATGGTCTACGCTGGTGCCGGCGGTCAGTACAGCGCGCTGGCCGCAGTGGCAGAGCCGACGAAGACCGAATAAGTCTTTCGAGCGCGATGCCAAACCAAAAAATACATAAACGTCTCCTTGTTCTATATATATACAATAACGTCACGCATCAATCCGTACGACCTCGCCGTCCTCGCGCAAGCACTCTTTGACCTGGCCGACAGTGTACTCATTGCGGTGGAACATGCCAGCCCCAAGTGCCGCGTCAGTGGGCGTCTGGCTGAATACGTCGCGGAAATGGACAGGCTTGCCAGCGCCAGAAGAAGCGATGACGGGGATCGAGACA
Source organism: Wickerhamiella kazuoi (assembly GCA_030555755.1). Taxonomy (NCBI): domain Eukaryota; kingdom Fungi; phylum Ascomycota; class Dipodascomycetes; order Dipodascales; family Trichomonascaceae; genus Wickerhamiella; species Wickerhamiella kazuoi. The sequence goes on along the minus strand of JANIVI010000049.1, from coordinate 4,720 downwards.
GCGCTTTTCACATCCCGTACAAGCTCGAGATCGAACCCCGAGTTCGTTCCATCTTTATCAATACAGTTGAGCAGAATCTCGCCAGCTCCAAGCGCCTCGACCGCCTGCGCGAGCTCGAACGCGCCAATATCACGCGTCTCGCGTCCGCCTTTAACGGTGCACTCGTACCAGACAAACTTCTCGCCATTAGGGCCGGGAAACTCTGTCTCGATTGTGTGGTGCTTAGTAGCACCGGGCGATGACACGTAGACGCGCTTGGGGTCGATCGATACAACGACAGCCTGAGCACCGTATGCTTTCGAAATGGTTTCGATGGGTGAATTCCCGCTCGGTTTCTTGCCATTAGCGTAGAACTTCTCGGCTGCATCAACAGCGTCGCCGCCAATCGAGACTTTGTCTGCTCCCGACCTAAAGTATAGGTGGGCAACTTCGAGCGCCGGCACAATCTTTTTCGTCTCGGGGTCATATGTATCGCGGATACCGCCTCCAATGGTCAGCGGAACAAACACCGACTGCGATGTGCGTCGCAAGATCTCAACCATCGGAAGATCTCGGAGCGGCGTTTCGCGAAACGATGTAATGTTCAGAAATGTGACCTCGTCTGCACCCTGCAGATAGTATTTCTCAGCCACCTCAACGGGCTTACCGAGATTGCGAACGTCGCCAATGTCGGACTTCTCGCGCACATCGTACTGGTCGCCCTTTGTAACGACTATATCGCCTTGGTCATTTGTGCGAACATCAAGGCATGCAATGACTCGTTTACTGAGTCCAGTGGCAAGTGAATTGTCGATACTCGCGTCGCCAAACTTTTCACCCCTCAGAAAGGCACGAATCAGGTTCAGACCAGCACGGCCGCTTTTCTCGGGGTGAAATTGTGTGAAAAACAAATTGTCTTTGGCCAGCGCTGCCACAAAAGTCTCATCACCATAGTGACCTACAGCATAGTCCCAGCCCGCGAACGTGGACGCGAAGTCGGTCTCAGGTAGGACGCGTGCGTACGAGTGCACAAAGTAATACTTCTCCTTGGGGTCGATACTGTAAAGGCTTTTGTTTGTGGAGAGCGTCACACTGTTCCACCCAATGTGCGGTACAGATTTGTTTTCCGATGAAAACTTAGAAACCTCGCCTGGCAGGAGCCCGAGACCCTTCGACGCCGGTGATTCTGAAGAGCCATCAAAGAGCGACTGGAGGCCTACGCAGATACCCATGAGTGGGCGACCACTAGCAATGAACTCTCGGATCGGCTCCGCGAGCGAGCGGGCGTTCACTTGGTCCATGAAGTGGCCAAAATTTCCCACGCCGGGAAGAATCACGCGCTCAGCTGATTTGAGCTTTTTAGCGTCTTCCAGGCTGCGCACGAACTCTATTTCGTGTCCGACTAACCGGATGGCATTCTCGAGGCTTTGGATATTGCCACTATCGACATCGATAACGTGGACGAGCATGTCTTAAGCGAGATCTGTCCTCGGTGGACCCGCTCCTATCTAGGGCCTGCGCGAGGTGACTGACTGACGCAGGGTCTGAGTCACGCTGGTTGTGACAGAACTTGAACAGGGAGCAGGCTAGAAAGTGGAGAGAAGAGCATTGGCTACTTGAGACTAAAAAAATTTTAAATAGGCAAGCCTTGTTTAGGCCTTTACCAGGCGGCGTGCCTTCACCGCACCGGCAAGCTCGCGTAGCATCTTGTCGGTGGACTCCCAGTCGACGCACGAGTCCGTGATTGAGACACCGTACTTCAGGTGCTCGCGGCCAGTGCCGTCCGACTTTTGGCTGCCCTCGTGGATATTTGACTCGATCATGACACCGACAAGCTCGCGCTCGCCCTTGGCAATCTGAGCAGCCACCGAGGATAGCACTTTAGGCTGGTTACGGTAGTCCTTTTGGGAGTTGCCGTGCGAGCAGTCGACCATAATCGTAGTGGTCTTGCCCTTGAGCTTCTCCTTGACATTTGAAACACTGACTTCATCGTAGTTTGTGCCCTGTGTCGAGCCACGCAGGATGATGAAGCACGAATCGTTGCCTTTCGTAGTTGTGATAGCGGTGATACCTGTCTTGGTGACGCCCATAAAGTGGTGCGGTGCCGATGCTGAGACAACAGCATCGATCGCAACTCCGACCGAGCCGTCCGTTCCGTTCTTGAAGCCGATCGGGAACGAAAGACCCGAGCTCAGCTCGCGATGCAGCTGCGACTCCGTAGTGCGCGCGCCAATGGCACCGAGCGACAGCAGATCGGCAAGGTACTGCGGCGAGACAGTATCAAGCATCTCGGCGGCGATGGGTACACCCGCAGCAGTCAGATCAACGTACAGCTGCCGTGCCACGCGCAGTCCCTTATTGATGTTGTACGAGTTGTTGATGTCCGGGTCATTAATCAGACCTTTCCAGCCGACAGTCGTACGCGGCTTCTCCAGGTAGGCACGCATGATGATGACCAGCTCACCTTCGAGCTCGTCTGACAGTTTCTTTAGGCGTTGGGCGTACTCAAGCGCAGCAGCGGGATCATGGATCGAGCACGGGCCCACCACCACAAGCACCTTGTCGCTCTTCTTGTGAATGACGTCGTTCGCCTCCTTGCGGCCACGCGAAACAACCTCGTTGTTCTTAGCTAACGCGGGGATCTCGGACTGCACCAACGCGGGGGCGACCAGCGGATCGTAGCCAAGGATGCGCACATCCTCGCCCTCGTAGGCAGGCGAGCTTAAACGCGAGATGCCATCTGGGCCAAACATGGGTCCTCCTTGTGTCATTTTGAATGTGTCCACGTAGCCTGAAAAAGTGGTTGTCAGAATACGTTGCGGATCGGGTCCTCTTAGAGCCGTGCTTTTTAAGCTTAGCAAACGTGAAAAACGGTCTTCTTGATGTCGCAGCCGCGTGCTGCTTGCATCTGACTCATAGTGCCAGTCTTGGAAAGAGCACGAGACTTCTCGAGGCAACTCCAACCAGCTTGCACCAGCAGATAACATTTTCATAAGCTTGGCAAAAATGCCCCCTAAAATAGTGAAATATATTTCTTAACAGGTCTCTAGAGCGAGACCTGACCACTCGCTACCCTCGGGTGGCATCTGCGCATGCTGCAGGCTGGGACCACACTAAGATGGGTGGGCCATGTCGATCAAGGCTGGGGTTGATCCGCCGTTGGCAAGGAAATGGTCCCGTTGTGCTTTATGTACACTATGCATTCATGAATCGTAACTTATGAGAGGTCAAGTCGAATTTTTGGCGACTGTCCATAATTAGTTGGGCACGGGAATGTTCTCAGGCCACCAATAAGGCGATAGGGGATGTACCTCAACGGGCTCGTCGGCACCTGGCGGAGTAACTGAAAATTTGTGCCCCAATTTGTCTAGGCGGAGTGACGCAAGCCCAACGTTCCCGAGAACACCAACTAGCGCTCCAGCGGGGCGGTTAGGGCGCGCCGAAGCGCCAAATGGGCTGCTCGCGGAAGGGGCGCCCGGGGAGCCGGCAAACGTGTCCGCAACGCCCTCGCTGCCCGGCAAAGGGACCTTGTCAAGGATGGGCTGCGTCACATCCACACCATAGTCAATCGGTTCGTACATGGACTCGGGGAGTGGTGCATCCATCTTCGTGAATACCACAGGAACAACGCGTTTACGAATTACTCCGTGGTGGAAGGTGCGTATCGTCAGCTCCTGTCCCACGTAACAACCTTTGTTGAAGTCGACTCCATTCATAAAGTCCATGCAAAACTCGAGCGGAAGCGACTTCTCGGGGAGGAACTCGTCGGGTCCCTCCGGAACGCCAAACAAGTAGCGTCGCACGTCGTAAGACGTCTGCAGGGTAGCATCCGCTTCGAAATCAGGCGTGCCAAGCTGACCCTCCGGGACAACTAGGCGCCGCCCAAGACTCTGAACACGGAAATCAGCAAAATCCAGCGCATCTCGAGGGCCCGCACCGAGTGCAATCACGGCTGCACGCTCGGGCGGCGCAAGGCTATCCAACTCTTCTTGGCTAGGCGTATCGCTACCAAGGTCCGACCAGCCCACCCAAGATTCTAGCGTCGGCACCTGTTCAATGGTCACATCTGACATCAGTTTGTAGAAACGCAGCATATTGAGGACCCTATCCTCTACACCGCGGTGGACATCCAATAAATAGCATAGTGAGCCCTGCGGGTCTGTCAAGTGGCGCGCGACCCAATCTTCTTGATGCACTGCGTATGCAAATAGGTCCGCCAAAACACGCCCCTTAGCGTTCAGTAGTCCAGCGTATGTACCGGCGGGCTCATCGGGTCGCGTGCTGTCCGGAGGACGCACCGTCAACAACCCGTTGAGAAATTTGGCAGCGTCTGGGCCGTGTACTGCCAAAATTGCCCGCTGCGGACGGAGCAAGGCCGCCGTCGGAATATCACGCGGAAGCACTCTGCGGGCTATGTGCGCGACAGCTGCACGTACCGGAGTCGTCCTCATTGCATGGGCCTGGCCTAAGTGGCGCGCGTGGGACTGGGTTGGGTGTCAGATCAGCCAGAGCCAAGGAAAGCCTAGCCCTGGGTCAAGCTACTCACTCAATCTGCGTGAGGCTTTTAGGCTGACAGGTAAGGCGGGGCGTGGGGCCCCAACTGGCTGCTGACACCATCCACGGCCAATCGCTGCAAAGCCATACAGTGACAGAGCTCGCCGACTTGGGATGCAGGTCCCGCAGGCTTAGTGGCGCCCAGCCAGTTGCCCGGCCAATTTGCAATTGCCCAGGCTCTTATTCG
>JANIVI010000048.1:0-32075 GCA_030555755.1 Wickerhamiella kazuoi | reverse complement strand
TGGCCAATACTCACAGTGTACAGTAGGTGTGGACGTTTGCCGCGTGCAGTATCCCAGCCGGCTAACGTTTCACGTAGCGACGATGGAATCATACCCTGTTCGTCGACGCCTACCGTTACGAGATTTAGTCCCCTTACGCAAGCAACCTCAGCAGCAATCGCGTACGTAAATTCCTCAGTCAGGAGACCCTCGCGGTCTTCAAGTCTGTCAGTGGGACGCCACTCGTTGCTTAGGACCTGCAGCGCCTTGTTCCAGCCATCTGTGCTTCCCATGGTGATTTGCGTCTGGAATCCGCCAGCATACAGGCAATCAGCAACATACTTGGAGGTGAAGTCCTGAATCCACTTCTGCATTTGGGGCGTGCCCGTGGCTTGACCATACTGCAAAGCTTCGCTTAGTTCAGGGCCTTCGGACGTTACGACAATGTCCTCACCGGATCCCTCTGCTAGACGGTTCGAGGGAATCGCATTGGCCATAAGCTTGTCCATAGGGAAGAGAGACTCATGCGGCAAACCCCCTGAGATATCCTGGAGGCCAGGGATCGAATAGTACTTGTAGAACAGTTTGTACTGGTTGGCCTTTCGACGACGAGCAGTGGCCGATAAGTGGTGATCAAGATTAACGGGATCCTTGCGGGGAGAAAACTTCGCAGCGTGAACTGTGTCACTTGAGATGGTTGTAGGAGGCATTGTACACAATCACAAATATCCGCGCCGCAGCTGAGGAACGATGGATATGCGGACACGCCCTACTTTATACACTTGGCGAAGCGTCTGCAGATCAAGATGTTAGGGTGTATATCGGCAGTACGCATGCCGTACACAGGGCAACCGGCCTTGGGAACGAGAATAGGCTCCAGTATTTTTTTTAAAATCAGCCGCTCAAATTTCAAGACGTGATGGTGGCCAAATTTCTCCACCTTCCTCGCTTTTAGACTCGGCGCGAGCTGTGGGGGCCTGTTTTTTTTGAGATGGCCCTGGGAGTCTCCTGCCGTACAAGGCTATCTACCCGCAGCTTATGCAGGTGGCCAGGCCAGGGCCCCTCGTCGCGTCGGCGACACCTTCCCCAGCCAATCCGAAGCCTCTCATAGCTGGTCTCGCTCGATAAGATGAAATCATGGTAGGGCCTTCGCAAGGCTGTTCATGAATTGACCTCGATCAATAAATAGTTTTGCTTTATTATCGCTTTTTTCCCGGCTGTAGAGAGTCTACTCTTAGTGAAGCCTGCAGGTCACGTGCATGAAGCCGCAGTGGCAGCACGCGCGCCCTTAGCTGCCACGCGCAAATGGGGATACGCGTAAATGGGACGGCTGGCGCACTGATGAGTGCAAGCACAAATCATGAGACTCAGGCTCTCAGACTCTTGTGGTGCGTACGCTGGGAGCCTATTGAGGTCACATCCAGGCTTTTTTCAATTCCCGGGGTCCCTGCCTATCGGGCTGGCTCTGTCGTGGTGATAGGTGAGCCAATAGAATCTCGCCTAAAGTACACCCGGTATATGAGAGACTAAGACTTGTGATACGGTCCATATATCTATGCTAACGCAATCTTTCCGGTTCGTTGCTGGATAAGGCGTAGGAGCAGAACCATGTAAAGCTCGGTTTTGTCCTTACAAGCAAGCAGAATACCCTGTACCAGGATGCCCTTGGACAGCTGCGGCCCAATACCCTTGAAAAGGCCCAGCGCACCTTCTGTCTTCCATAGATAAGCCAAGACCTGAACGAATGAGTCAAACTGAGGTCTTCCCGATTTGTTCACCGTCTTTCCAGCGGCCAGGGGCGTCTTTTCATCGACGGTGGGCTTCTTGGCCTTCTCACTAGACTGCTGCATCACCTTGGCCACAATCATAGGCTGCGTAGCAATGGTGGCCATCGCCTTGGATGCAGCACCCAGAACAAAATTGTCCGCAACGGAAAGGGATGGCCGGTCGCCGAAGAGTAGACTCCGCAATCTCGAGGACGAGCCATAGGTGATACTGGGGTTAATCACCAGGACCAAGGAGGCTTTGAGCCCGCGCCAAAGGCCTGAGAGACCGTCCTCCTCAATTACCGACTTGGCCGTTCCAAGAAGGCCAAGATCCGTGTCTGCAGTCTGCTGGCGCGTGGTAACTACACTCACAGGAATAGTAAAGATCTGAGCAAGCGCACCTGCAAGTGCACCCAGAAGCAGCTCAACAAGGGTGGTCAGTGCCTTCGTCGGGTTCCTCTTTATGTAGTAGCCACGAATGAGCGAATACCAGTAAAAGTACGCAAAATTAGTACTGGCAACACCAAGCAGCGTTCCACCGAGGCCAGCATAGAGTCCTGTCACGCCCTGCTTGGCCAATACCTTCCGGATGACATCCAGTGTACCTGTATAGTGTTCTCTCTCGCTTGACGGGTCGGAACTTTTGACTTGCGTTTGCAGCCGCGTTTTGGCGAGGTCGAGAGGGTAGACCAGCGCGTTGGCGGCCATCGCGGCTAGCGAACCAGCCACTGCTTTGCCCCAGGGCGACAAGACAGGCAGCACCTCTTTGGATTGAACAGCCATTTTAATGTCGAGGTGAGATTGGCGTCAGGAGACCGGCTGTTTGGTGATTTGTCCGAGTGCGGAGTAACAGTCCGGGGTGATGGGCGTCCTGCAGTACCTAACAGCCGAGGCCGGCCTCCAGTCCCCCGGAACGCGGAGGACAAGTATAAGGGCAAGGGCTGCAGCTGCTGGGGAAGTCAATAAGGGCAAGGAGCCTTCAAGTGTTGGGCCAAGCCTGTTGATGGCCTAACAGTGTGCTTATCTAATACAGTCATGATGGAGCGTCTTATATTATGTAATGGTACGAGACATAACTATAGGGCTTAGGGCCACGTCTCAGAGAAGAGAGCTCATGCCCACGCAGGAACCGCGAGGTATACCCACTCGGTCGAGGCCGACCTCTTGTTCCACCACATCCAAAGATGCCGCCCAAGATCGATCCCAACGAGGTCAAGATCATTTACCTGCGTTCCACTGGTGGTGAAGTCGGCTCTTCGGCTGCTCTGGCCCCCAAGCTTGGTCCTCTGGGTCTTTCGCCCAAGAAGGTCGGCGAGGACATCGCTAAGGCCACTAAGCAGTACAAGGGCATCTCGGTCACTGTCCAGCTGACCGTCCAGAACCGTCAGGCCACCGTCTCGGTTGTTCCTGCCGCCTCGACCCTGGTCATCGCCGCCCTCAAGGAGCCTCCGCGTGACAAGAAGAAGGAGAAGAACATCAAGCACAACGGTAACATCCCCCTGGCCGAGATCATCAAGATCGCCCGCGAGATGCGCGCCAAGTCTTTTGCTAAGGAGCTTTCCGGCACCGTCAAGGAGATTCTGGGTACTGCCCAGTCTGTTGGCGCTCGTGTTGAGGGCAAGCCCGCCCACGTCATCATTGAGCAGATCGACGCCGGCGAGGTTGACATTCCTTCCGAGTAAAAGAAAATGTAACTTAATTGCACTTCCATTCCATTGCCCTACACTCTGACCTACACACAAAACACTTTTTTGAAGCCTCTGAACCTTTTTGTTCCCGTTTGCCACACTCTGGTGTTGACTCTACCCATGGTCAATTCCTATTTCAGTGCAAACTAGATTAACATGCCAATACTCACCGGGGTTGAGTTGCGGGCCTTTCTCGTGACAACGACGTCTTCGGTCCATTACGGCAGACACATCATCGGAAAGCTTCAGAAAGTCATTTGTGTAGTACGGTTTATCTAGTCTAAGAATAGCAGCACAGCGTGCACTGGGACCAGCTCAGTGTGCGCTTGTGCTCTGGATCTGTGGGGCTGCCGCTACAGCGGGAGGGTCTTATTTGAGGGCTGCAGCGTCGTATCGATACTCGTAATGCGGGCTCTCGACTGTTTGAGCTGATTTCCGCAAGGAAGCTTGCAGCGAGTCCCGAGCTAGAGGCATACGCATATCAAACGCGTCCTCATTTCTACCAGAGCCGTAGTATTCGAGGACTCGCCTAAAAGCGTAAAAGCCGAAACGTTTGTACATCTCCACGGCCACGCGATTTGACGTACGCACATAGAGATCCATGAAATAGCACTGCTGGTCAGGAGCGTCAGACGCAACCCTCAGCCGATCAACAAGAAGCTGGGCCAGCCCCAAGCGACGGTGGGTGAACTCAACTGTAACCGCTGTGATGTGGCTATGCCATTCAGGTCCAGTTCCCTCGCTTTTACCAACCATGTAGCCAACAGTTCGGTCATCTGTCTGGGTTTTGAATAATAAGCTTGGCCAGCTGCACATGTACTCAAGATAATACTCAAGGTAGTAGTTTTCTGTGAGCGCGTCTAAATTCACCGCATTCATGTCTAGCAGGTCTACCGCCGTGAGCGGCGTCACGCTCGTCATGTCGGTAAGGCGCCGACAGTGGGGTACTTCGGCCCGTGACTATACTCCCAGGCTTGACTTGGGCCTCACGTCATCTGTCGGTAGCCCCCACGCGGCTGGGCCACCAGGGCAGCCAGGGATGATTACCCTGACTAACGACCACTCACCTCCACTATTTAGTGACCACGCAGGGACTCTGCCCATCGGACATCTCAGGGCCAGCCCGTAGCGAAATGTCCCAGTACATTGGAAAGACCATCTCGTTGGTGTCCATGGGCGACATTCGCTACGTGGGTACCTTGCACAGTATTTCTAGCGAGGATGCAACTGTGGCGCTAACACAAGTGTCGAGCTACGGCACGGAGGGTCGGCGCGGGGGTGTGAATGAGCTGCCGCCCGCTCCACAGATGTTCGACCACATCGTTTTCCGAGGCTCCGACGTGAAGGATTTGAAAGTTTTGGACGTAAGTATCATGATGATTAGGACAGCTGAGGTGTATCATGCTGATTTGTTTACCTGCCTTCCTTCTGAATACCCATATTGAACAAACTAACCAGAAACCACAAGAGCAACAGCCACCTGTGCAAGTACCAACGCATCAGCAGCCGCAGCAGCAGCATCAGGAGCAGCCAAGGTCTCTGCAGCCTTATGATGATCCCCAACTGCCCAAGCGGCCTGAGTCTCAGGACAATGGCCAGAACCACAGCCACCGCCAGCAGGGTCACCCAGCCAATGCTAGGGGGCCGCAGGAACCCCGCGGCACGCATCCGCATGCATCGAAACCAACGCAGCGGGCACAGGCGCAGGCCGCCGTGCCCGCCGTGGGTGGCCCTGCCGCCGGCGAGTTTGACTTTGGATCTAGGGAGCAGTTTGAGCAGGCTGAGCGCGAGCGTGTCGAAAATGAGCAGTCGCACCCAGATGCTGCATATAACAAAAAGACGTCGTTCTTTGACTCCTTATCCTCGGGCACCACTGGGTCTCAGGACCGCCAGCAGCTGCGGCAGGAAAGCCGCGAGCTCAATTTTGAGACATTTGGTGAGGCGTCAGTTGGCTACCGGGGCCGCGGCCATGTCCGCGGTGGCCGAGGCGGCCGTGGTGGCCGTGGTGGACGCGGCGGCCGTGGTGGACGTGGTGGACATGCCGACACCGGTAGCGGCAGCGGCAGGCCCCGCGGCGGATACGCTGGTGGGCAGCAGGCGAGCCAGGCCGGCGAACCAGGCGGGTTCTTTGGGACTAGCACTCGTGGTGGTCACAACGACGGCCAGCACAGTGGACAGCATGGCGGTCACCGCGGGTTTCGCGGTCGCGGCCGCGGCCAAGCCCGTGGCGGCTGGAAGCAGCAAGACTAGATGATGCGTGAAAGCACACGCTGAGTATATATTTGTTAAATAGCCACGTGCGCCCGCGCACAGGCACGAACTATTTCAAACTGGTCCGCTCATTTCGGTGACGAAGGCGCCGCCACCGAATGTAGCAGCCATACTGGCGCTGGCAATGCTGCTCAGCCACGCGCGGACCGAGGCGCCAAACGACTGGCCAAACAGCTGACCCTTAAGCATGACGACACCCTGCGCAATCTTGAACCAGTCTTTAGCCAATGCCCAAAATAGGCCTTGCATCAGCGGGTACACGACTTGGTTCCGTACAATCAGAAACGCCGCGTAGGGACGCGACCCACGCGCTGGCTCTAGGCCTGCATAAAACGTGTTCTCTGCGCGGAAGTCCACGACCGGAATGGCGGGCTTGCGCGACGGCAGCATTGTCGCTGGAGCTGGGCTACTGTACTTGTACTGTCTGTGTGTGGGCAGGCAGGCAAGCAGCCTAGCTGCTTCTCCCAGGGCCATCATCATCACCACATCACCATCTCCCAACTCCCACGAGATAATTCAGCCGGCTAGTCAGCTGGTCAGATTCTCGTCTTACCCATGAGCGGAACGGCGCCGAATGTCGTGGTGCGCCGCGTTGGCAAAGACGACGTCGACTTCGTCGTGAGCGGTGTCGATCTCTCCGTAGCCAACTCGGTGCGGCGGGTGTTTCTCGCCGAGATCCCGACGGTGGCAGTCGACCTGGTAGAGATCGAGGCCAACACGACGGTGCTCGCTGACGAGTTTATCGCCCACCGCCTTGGCCTCATTCCGCTCGACTCAAACCTTGCCGACGAGCTTGAATACACTCGCGACTGCGATTGCGAGGAGTACTGCGATAAGTGCTCTGTGGTGCTATCGTTGGATGTACGGTCTAACCAAGATGGCACCAAAAGTGTGTACGCTAGCGACCTGCTTATGGAAACACCCGCGCGCCGCGATGATAGTATTGCGCGTCCCGTGTTCAGTGATCCCGAGGCACGGGGTTCGCTCATCTGCAAGCTGCGCAAGGGCCAAGAGCTCAAGCTGCGGTGTGTGGCCAAGAAGGGCATTGCAAAGGAGCACTCCAAGTGGTCGCCGTGTTCTGCCATTGGTTTCGAATACGATCCATGGAACAAACTTCATCACACAGCCCTCTGGTATGAAGAGGATGCCGACGCCGAGTGGCCCAAGTCTCAGAACACGGACTATGAGGAGCCACCAACTGAAGGCTCCTTCGATTTCCAGGCCAAGCCGCAACAGTTCTATTTCAATGTCGAGACCGTTGGTCAGCTCAAGCCCGATCAGGTAGTCGAGCGAGGCATCGCCGTACTGCAAAAGAAACTCGCGGAGATTGTTCTCGCGCTTGACAAGGGTGACGAGGAGGAACAATGGTACTAGGGTGCACGCTCGATGGGCTTCCGCACTGTACAGCATGTACATGTATATGTGTATAATATATATATTTTTTGGTGATACCACCACAGCGTTGGTATTCTACGCTGGGGGCCCTTCGTCTCCGCCGTGCGCCCGGTTCCAGGTCACTGCATCGGCAAAGCGTACACCCGTCCCGCCAAAGATGTCAAGTGCGCTACCGAACGTCAGATCGACGCGGCCCTTGCTCAGCTTACGGACAAGGTCGAGATCTTCAAGGCTTCGGCCACCACCCGCGTAAACCACTGGAATCGGTGACCATTCGCCCAGGCGCGTTACGAGTTCCTCGTCAATCCCCTGAGTTAGTCCCTCTACATCTGCTGCGTGGACAAGGAACTCGGAGCAGTACCCTGAGAGATCGCGCAACGCGTCCGCCCCGAGCCGAAAGTTTGTGAGCCGCTGCCACCGGTCCATCGCAACAACCCAGCCGCCATCCGGAACGCGCCTGCAGCTCAGATCAATCACCAGATGCTCGCGGCCAACAGCCTCAACCAGCGCGGCCAGCCGCTGCCGGTCGAGGTCTCCCCCGGGAAATAGATAGGAGGTCACGATGACCTTGGACGCCCCACGGTCGAGCCAGTCGCGTGCGTTATCTGCGGTGATGCCGCCGCCAACCTGCAGCCCGCGCGGCCACGCTGCTAGCGCTGCCATCGCGGCCTCGTCGCAGCCAGGGCCCAATTTGATCACATGCGACCGCGCGACTGCGTTGTCGTGATATAGCCGGGCGAAGTAGTCACTCGACTGAGTCGCTACGTGATTTGTTCGCAACGAAGCGTCGTCGTCTGTGAGTGTGCCGCCGACGATCTGCTTCACCTGCCCGCTGTGGATGTCGATGCACCCCGTGAAGCGAGTCATCACGCCAAGGGCTCGAGTGCTTGGGATGTGCTACTCTCAAGGTCGTCTTAGCTAATATTTTTATGCGTGCTCGACGGGAGCCCCGTTGATCAGGGCGACTCTTGTCATATGGACGCAATACGAGCGAGCTTTGAGGCCCAGTTCGGCACAGAGTGGAGTGAGCCGGTTCGGAGTTCTACGGCAGCTGGGAAGCGTGACTCTCAGGCCGTAGAGACGGTAGACGTTCAGGACGCGGATCTCAGCGATGCCTCCAGCCTGAGCGATGATGGTGAAATCAGCGATAGCGATAGCGGGCGCGCCGATTCTGGAGAGCACTATGAGTCTGATGGTCCGATCACGCTGCGGCATACAGAGCCCGGTGCTGCTTCTGTGACTCCGAAAGCTGAGCGCCGCAGGTTTATGGCGGCCTCGGCGCCCAAAAAAGCTAGCGCCGTGCAGAAGAACAACAAGGTGCCTACGGATGAGGACAAGGAAGATGCGGCCAATGACTTAGCTCTGAGACGTCTCATCGAAGAGTCACATATACTTTCGGAGAAGCAAGATTATACCGGCGCCGACATCTCGCTCGCTGACCCTATGGAGCACATTGGCAAGAGTCGTTTGAAAATCATGGAATCGCGACTCGAAAAGGCAGGCGCATTGCGTACTGCCCAGCGAGTGCCCATGGAGATTGCCAAGGGTATGAAGGCCAAAGCTAAAGAGCGCGCATTAAAGGAAAAGACATATGCCAAGGAGTCAGGCATTATCCTCGCTAAAAGCAAAAAGGCGCGGAAGCAACGTGTTCACGACCGTGGCCTCAAAATTAACAGCATTGGTAAGGCTACTCAGCATGGCATTGCGCTATCATCGCTTGACATTGCCCGGGTGCAGCGACAGGCTCGTCGCAAAAGGTGAGTACGTCAACTGTACATACAGCGTGCCTGACTTGTTTCATAGTTAACGCGCGTCCCTATGGTCTCAAACATGTAGCTCTGCCTTATTTATTATAGCCATGACATCTATGCTCAGCCATCGACTTGATCGTGGATTTTGCTTCCGCCTACACAGCCGCGCTATGCCGGCCACGGCCAATCAGCAATCATTATGTCGGCCAAGTGGCTTGGGATATCTCCCCTTGTTCTTGGCTCAGGCAATAATCACTCGTTTCATGACACGCCTGGTTCAGTTGCTGCATGATTATTCCAGTGACGCACGAAATATGCAGCCTGGAGGGTCCAGCCAGGTGCAGTAAGTGAGGTCTAGCCACGTGCAACGCACGATTTACTCGGGCAAATTGCCTCGGACGTGGTTTACTTAGTCTGGCCGCATAACAACGCAGCATAATGCACATTTTCTGAGATAAAGTGAACTACCAGCGCTATTGCACTGCAGGTCTAAAGGTCTGCAAGCTGGACCCACATGCCCAGCAACCCCGTCATTTCATCGACCTGCATATGCACGTGCAATTAGCGCCGTCGGCGATGGCGGAGGGCATATTGCAATTGAGCGTCGCTTAAAGCACCATACGTTATTGAAAACCAGTGCCTTACGGCTGCTGAGTTTCAGTTAGAATGCTCAATTACTGAGACATGCAGCTGCAGCCGCTCGTTGGGCTCGCGTTTTCAAACCAGCCTCCTTTGGGTCTCGCAGCCCCCTGCGCCCTGCGTCCCACCATGCATATTTGTGACCAAAGCAGCCCTCATGCGTCGTCAGTCAGCTCGGAAAAATCGCTGCCGGGCAACACGATAATGAATTGGTCGAATTATTTCTGGGATCTTGATTACCCGCTCGAGGCTGACTATCGCAAGTTGTCCATTGTCCTCCTTCCTTGTTCCAGGTGAAACAGGCTGGTGTTCCAGGCACGTTAGCTGCAGATCACCGCTCGCTGATGCGCAGATTGTAGCTCATGTGATATAACTCGACTCCGCGAGATGCAGCGCCCGGCCGGGTGCATGATGCAAGTCGCACGTCGTGGTGTATATATTGCCCACTGACCCCATCCATCAGAGCGATAGGAGACGAGGAGTAGGCATTATCTTGACAAGCTCCCTTCGCCCACCCAGATCTTTGAGCTATCCTTTTCACACCACTTCGTTCCTTTACACTGATACAAGCTTCGATGCATTACTCTGGAATACTGCTCGCTTTGACGTGGTTCTCCGTCCAGGCTGATGCTGGCTACAAAAACGTTGAGGGGGACGGTTCTTACGAGGTCTCTTATGGTAGTCCTGTGGCAACAATCGATCTGGTGACAGGACATGATTTTGCCAATTCATGGGGGAGCTCCGCCTCAGCGAGCTACAGCCCTCCTAGTCAGTCTTTCAACAAAGTGCGACTAGAGCTCTCCGTCACTACTACTGGCAACAATTACGACCGCCTTGGCTTCGTTATAATCAACGGTGCAGAGGTATGGCGTACATCCACAAGCGAGCCCAGCAACGACAATTCGTTTTGGAATTATACAAAGGACATTACCCAGTACGTCTCGTTGCTGCAACAAAGTGGCAACGTACAAGTCGGTATAAACAATGTTGTGAACGGGGACCTGAACGGCCGATTCGAAGTAACACTCAGGGCTTTGTTCTACAACACGCCTGCTAGCCCGAAGGAGGACGATTACTGGGCGCTTGATGGTGTGGTGCCTCCCGCCCACGTACAGCCGCTGCCGAACCCCGATGGGCTATACTGGACGTTCCCTGGCGCGCCAGTGGAAGGTACTGTTAATCTCAAAAATACCGTCCAGCGCGCTCTAGTGCATATTTTCGCATCCGGAAGTGGTCAAGAGGAATTCTGGTGGACCAATACGATAAATCAGGGCAACACCGTCGGGGCTAGCCGTTTTGTCGACGTATATATTGATGGCCAGCTCGCCGGGTTTGCCACGCCTTTCCCTGTTATCTTCACAGGTGGCATAGACCCACGTCTGTGGAAACCCATCACGGGGCTTCGCACATACGATATTCCAGCTTATTATGTTGACATCACTCCGTTTCTTCCCGTACTCTGGGGCAAGGCAGCAAAAATCTCCTTCAAAGTGGTAAATGGATACGACGACACCGCCGTGGGTGGCGATTGGATACTCAATGCAAATGTTCTCACATGGGAAGGAAGTGCTGCAACAGGCGGAAATACCTACACCAAGTACTCGCCCGGCGTTAGTAGCAAGCCCGCGCCTGGTTCGAGTCCCCAGGTCTTGACGCTGGAGAGACACTTCACTGCCACCTCGCAGATCACAATTGGCGGCACCAACTACCCTGTTACTTGGTCCCAGAACGTTACTTTCACGAATCACAACAGTCAAAGCGGCGATATCACAAATATCTATCAAAGCGTCGATGGCCAGGATTCGTTGGCTGGGCCCCAATCGGTGACACGCCACTTCTACTACCCTCTCACTGCGCAGCTAGGCAAAACGTACAATCGCGTACAGCAGACATTCCAATCGTGGGCTGGGGAGTCGTCGGTCAACTCCTGGGTAGACACCGAGACCGTGTACAACAGCGACGGCAGCTTTAGCCGGTCAAACTCCAAATCCTTCCTTACTGAAGGCGGCCAAACACACAACGCAAACTCCTACAATGGACAGCTTCAAAATGCAAGCTGAAATCTTCTGTTAAATTTTAGACTATCGGTACTAGTTCAAATTTTTCTGGGCCACGCATGGCCCAAGAAGCGGCCATAGTTGCTGGTCCTTCTGGGGCGGGGGTGGCGAGCATGTGATACCCCGCCCTAACCACGTAACGTGCGCGCGTCAGTGTTTGGGCCCGCGCGCCAGAGGTGGGCTAGCGCGGGGGCGGGTCTGGGCGAGCAGCCCAACCGCGGCTGTTCCCAGCGTTGTAAACCGCATTTACCATGTCGGCGGTCGACCACGCGTTCGTGAAGGCGATATCAACAATCAAGGCCATGTCGCGTGGCCAGAACGGCCTCGGAAGGCCGCCACCTGAGGCGCGTATAAATCTTTACGGGCTTTATAAACAGGCGACCGAGGGCGACGTGCACGGCATTTTGGCACGCCCTGCGGGGACTTCTCCCCAAGATGAAGCCAGCAAGCTTAAATGGGACGCCTGGCGAGCCAATCATGGCGTCTCACGCTCGGACGCAAAACTCCAGTACATTGAGTACCTGCTAGAGACAATGCGGGGCGTGTCCACAGGTACGCCCGATGCTCAGGCCTTGCTGGACGACCTTGAGCGCATCTACGAGGCAGCCAAGTCGGGAGTTGCCCTCCCAGGCGGCAACCATCAGCGTGCCTGGTCACTAGCGAGCAACAATTCGACTTACAGTCAATTCTTGCGCCGTCCGACCTATTCCGAGTTTGGGCTGAGCGTTGGTGACCGCACGGACCGCTTGAGCGAACGCGGAGGCGACTTCGATCAGCCTGAAAACATCCCCGGTCCTGCTCCCGCTATCCCTCTGCCCCAGATTGCCTATTCTGGTGGTGGCCCTGCGAGCGCTCCCCTCTATGCGCACCCAGAAGAAACGCTCGCTGCGAATGCCAATTGGAAGCAAGATGTTGCCTGGCAACTTGAGACAATCAATGAAGAGATCAACCGCTGGAAGTACGACACTCATCAGCCGCCTAATTCTCGGGAGTTGCGAACGGTCGCTCAGGCAGGTGGCGGAGGCAGCGGGAGCTCTGCCGCCAACAGAGGCCATAATGGCAGTTCAGGTGCCGACTCAGGTGCTGCTGCTGCTGGTGCAGGCAGCCCGTCTTCTGAGTTCTGGGCTGCTTGTTTGCGACGGATCGACGAGACTGCTCGCTCATTTGGTAACAAATTCATCGAGCACCTTAAACGTCTTGCCGTCGACGTCTCGGGTCTTATTATTTTCCTTATAATTGTGCGCATGGTGCGGAGCCAGCCTGCTCTTTTAGACCGCATGCCCATCACGCGGCGGTTTTTCCTTATTCTCGGCAATTTGATAGCCGTGGCCTTGCGTGAGGTAGGTTTTGACATTCGCCCACTGCCACCTGCAGGCGCTTCTCAAGCCCCTCGCGCCTGACGCAAAACTCAAAAGTCTTATTTAACATTACATGCAGCGGGCGGCATTTGTTACACAGCTCCAATAGTGAATATCCCACGTGTCTGATCTCGCTTGAGATGTCTCTCGGGTCGAATACCAGGGCAAGGGCATATGACTATCTGGATGGGACCCGGGATATCGATAACCTCACGTGACGAACGACTGTGTTGGTCGAATATGGCTCTAGGGCTTGGGGCTTAATGCTCGAGGGTAGACCACCCGCGACCCGACTCTATGTGACAAACAGGTGTCGGCGGTCCAGGTCCTATACAGCACATTCACCATGGGTCGTATGCACAGCTTTGGCAAGGGCATCTCCAGCTCCGCTATTCCTTACTCGCGCAAGGCCCCGTCGTGGTTCAAGCAGACTCCTGAGGATGTCGTTGAGCAGATCATCAAGTTCGCTCGCAAGGGTCTGACCCCCTCACAGATTGGTGTCGTGCTGCGTGACGCCCACGGCGTGCCCCTGGTCAAGGTGGCTACTGGCAACAAAATCCTGCGCATCCTGAAGTCGCAGGGTCTCGCCCCCGAGATCCCCGAGGACCTGTACTTCCTGATCAAGAAGGCTGTTGCCATGCGCAAGCACCTTGAGAAGAACCGCAAGGACAAGGACACCAAGTTCCGCCTCATTCTTGTCGAGTCGCGTATCCACCGTCTCGCCCGTTACTACCGCACTTCTGGCGTGCTTCCCCCGAACTGGAAGTACGAGTCGGCTACCGCTTCGGCCCTGGTCAACTAAGACAAAGTAAAATAGCTATGCTAAACTCATGTCTAATAGCATTATTCTCTATTAATCTGCGCTTCCATCTGCCTCTATCACAATATCTTGGTTTTCGAACTGCCCTGCACTCGTGTGGGTAAGAGGCCCTCACTTACGAGCTCTCAGTCGGCGGGCCATGGGACCGCCAGATTGCGGGATGACTCTGAGCTGGTCTGTAGCTTTTTTGGTGTGAAGCAGCTTGGCAAGCTTCATAGGGCTTAGACCTGACATTCTGTGTTTGCGCGCTCGCGGGTTTTTCGCGAGCGTTGCAGTACTTGCTAGCCTCATACTTGGCTGACATTTAGTTAGCTGTGTTGCCAGCGACCGGGACTGCCGCAACGGCTCGGCCAGGGAGAAAACTTGAGGTGAACCGTTCAGTACTTCCGCGGCCACAAGTTCAGGTCGTGTGGGCTCCCCATTCCTACTTTCGTCCGCAGCCTCGCGTAGAGGAGAAGGCAAGGTCTTATTCAGGGTCAGAATTGGCATCCTCAATCTACTCTTGCTAGCCGATTGAGGTACTCGGACAGCCCCATCAGCTGGATTGAGCTGCGAACTATCGAAAATGCTCACAGGTGAGACCAGAAAACTTAGGTTAGGCGCACGGGGCTTCGTCAGGCCGTACCCGACGGGCGCCTCGGGTGCACGAACTGGAGTAGCAGCAGATGCCCTCAAGTTATTGATAATGATTTCCAAATCACTACATCCTTTTTTGAGACTTGCATTTTCCTGCTCGAGCTGCTGCAATTTACGCGAGATCTCCTCGTTTCTTGCCAACGCTAGCACCCTTTGCGTCTCACGAGTAAGCTGCGATTGCGTAGGCATATAAGACCAATTAGCATCCGATATGGTCGGCATAGCGAGTTGATCCACAATTTCGGCTCCTACTTGATGCGCTTCCAACAGTGGTTGCCCGCTGTCAAGGTGCCACAGGGACAATGCGCGCGCTTATGCGGGTCCTTATGCATGTCAATCGGAGTGCATAGTCTACGAGCGCACATATGCCCTTAGCTCACATTAACCATGTCAGGAACCTTTGAGCTGAACGAGAAACGTTCTTATGCTGGCAGACTTTCAGAACTAGCAAGGGAGCTTCATCAATTCGTACTCTCGATTGAAGAGCTCAAAAATGGTCTGGTGGTTGCTCATGCTCACACAGAACTCATGGCAGACACGCTACAGCTATGGACGCGAACATTGGATGTTCAGATCCTGTCACAGCCGGCAATTGGTGCCCCTGCGCTCGCTCGACTTGCTCGAACAAGAGCGGCCCAAGTTGGCCAGAAGGAGGACCCCATAGATTGATATGATATGTTTATATACTAGTTGTCCAAGTCCATCTGATCCCTGCTGAAATCCCCACTCTGATATACTTTCGACACAATCGCACGTGCCCACTTTTCGACGTCGGGAAACTCGGTCACAAGCTTCACTACAGACTCGTTCAGGTCGGAAAAGTCGCCCCGTATCTGTGAAATTGTCTCGGGTTTGGCCCATTTGTACAGCTTTTCCAAGGTTGTTTTGTCGGTCGGGACAGTCCAACTATCCGGAGACAACAGCCCAGCCAAGACGTCATCACTTTCTTTGATGCCAGAGGCTTCCAGCGTCTGGTAAAACAGCGAGCTGCTTGCCCATTTATCGAGGTCAGAATCAGAGCTGGTGCCCCTAACCGATGACCACTCCGTGTTGATCACGATCTGCTGGAGAATCAATGCCCGCCTGGCATCGCTCTCACGGCTTTTGGGTGTGGCGGATAACAGACGCAGAGCGCGTGCGAGATTGAACCTAGCCACACCCGCCTCAGGCCTGAGGAACGTGAGAAGATCAAACACAGCATCGGTATCAAGCAAACTGTCTGGCGCCAAAGCTTTTGTTCCCTGATGGAGTAGAATGTTGGTGATGCCGCGGCGGTCAGTAACGTTGTGGATCAGTGCGCGACCCCTGAGGGCAAACTGCTCGCTGAGAGACTCCTGGGACTCAGCTAGAATAAGTTCGCGGTCAGCGGCCACTGCCAGGTCAGATTGATTTGTCGCAACAGCGGTAAGTTTTTGGAGACTGGCCAAAATACGCTTGTCTGCAAATGTATTTGACTCGTGTTTCGCAGCAATAGCCAGAGTTTGAGCAATCTCCACATCATTGCCATCTTCCAGATCCAAAATCCATGCCACTTTAGCGAGTTTGCCTTTGGCAGACACGAGATATTTGCGCACATCGTGGCGATAGGCGGTAGCAAAAGTCGTCATCAGCAACTTAACCTGCTTGAGGTAGACCAAGTGACGGAATACTTCGGACGAAAACGCGTATCCGAAACGGCCCATTGAATCATACAGCCGCTGAGTTTCGGGAAGGCTCTCGACATCCACGGCGCTCTTGGCGACCTCGAGCCATTCGTCGGTGAGTAGTGTTGCCAGAGGCCTTAACAGCACAAAGCGTTCAGAAATTCTGATAGCATCTTCATTCCAGTTTCTGGAAGTGAGAAGCTCAAGAAGGGAATTTTGAACCGCTGAGGATTTGTACTCAATTCCTTTGCGCTTCTTGCTTGGCTGGCCGTCTATGTCTTTGAGCCAGGCTTTTCGTTGCAGATTAGCACCTGAAAGAACCTCGACCAGACCGACAAGCAATCCTTTTTCTGTCAGCTCATCGGCCTTACTAGCCAGCGATTGAAACATGGCAGCCATCTCGTCACTGCCCATCCACGAACTGTCCTCACCAGTCTCGTTGGGCCCTAGCAGAGGTGCGGCCTGAGACGCTGTGTCCGCTGCGATCAGAGCCTTGATGGCAGACCTTATGTTGCGCGGGTCCGAGGCTAACGAGACGAGGATTCGCTCGATTTCTAGTGATTTGGAGATGAAAAACTCTCTCAGATCACCACCAACAATGTACTTGACTTTGTCGGCAAGATGCGAGTCACCATCGATTGATCGCCACAGGTCCGCTGCAGCTGCAACCTGCTGCAAGATATTGTTGACAGCGATACGAGTGTTCACGGGCAGCTTAAAATTCTGCCCGCCGAACTTTGCCAAGGTTTTGAGGTATGTGAGGCGCAGATCGAGGTACTCGCCAAGGGACGGCAGCATGGGGGGCAAGAGTCGATTGGTTTTGCCCTGAGCCAGATCAGCTGCGAGTGACTCGAAAGCATCGCTCAGCTCAGTTCCACTCAAATGTGCAGCATCACGGGGATCGAAATCCAACGGATTGCTCCTTCGAGCGAAAAAAACTGCCTGCTCTAGCTTGGCCCTCAGTGAGCTCGTGGCAGTTTCCGTATTTCTGGTCTCAATGGCTGACGTCTCGGGCTTCTTTTGAACCAGCAAAATCCCCGCACTTGTGACGACATATATTCCACCCTTCTCAACGCCTGCACCATAAACGTAAACGTCACGCTTTATGTAGACAACATCCTCCCAGCGCGCAGCTTCAGCAGTTGACTTTGTCGTAGCATCCAGTAGAACCACAGCGTCTCCGAAAACAGCGTAAATAGTTGAGGACGCGTCGGGCAGCTTGAGCAGCGGTCGGCGCGAACTAGTCGCTGTGTAAGATTGAAGTCTGTGGACAGAGCTGACGCTGAAATGTGCTCCATGTGATGACGCGTTGTAAGCAAACGATACCAAGAGGTAGAAGCGTTCAAATTCGTTGGGACGAAAAGAGGCTAAAATATAGAACGTGTCCTCCGCGCGGCTCACGAGGTCATGTATCTCGAACGACTCTGTGACCTGGGGATACAGCAAATGCACAGCATTCTGTATCAATTTGCCTAGATCAGCATCCGCAGACACAGATGCGGTTCCGTTGATGCCACATTGCCAGACAGATAGTCCGCCATGTAGGTTGATTGTGTAAACAAGGCGATCGTGGCCTCCGTTCAGGTAAACGCCGGCATGAACAGCCACGATGGACCGTTTCCAAGGGGCCACAAACAGACTATCTGTGAACGTGCTCAAAAGTCCATGTTGACGACTGCGCATGGGGATGGCCTGCAACGTCTGCTTCCCATAAGCGTCACGCAGTCGCACTAAGACCAGTCGCCCGCCCGATGTAGCCAGGACAACTCCAATCGGGTCCACAGCAGTCAAAGCGACAATGTGTTCGTTGGAACCAAGATTAAGGCTGAGAGCATCGCTTTTGCTCTGCTGAAACAGACCGTCAACTACGGCACCGCCGACCGACTCCCAGTAAGTGACAAGCCCACCGTTCACGGTGGTAACGAGGCCAGGCTCAGTTTGTCCTTGCTGCGGTGCAACAAAAGTTGCCATCGCAGCAGAATCAGCACTGCCATCTTTATTATAAGCGAAGAACAAGGTGTTAGGAGACGAATCAGTTGGATCGAGGCGCCAAACGTAGACCCCCGTCTTGGTTCCCAGCAGAGCACATTGTGTCTCGGCATCAACACCTCCGAGTGTTTCCGCGTCCGCCGTAGCAAGGATCGAGGGTTTCCCATTGAGCAGCAACACCTGTAGCTGCTGTGTATCAGCAAGCTCCGTCGTGAGCGGCGCTGGCGACTCTGCGACTGCCTGCGGCGGCGAACCTTCACGCCAGCCATCTCCGCTGTGAGATGTATGCCTCGGTCGCTCATATTTTGCGAGGCGCACATTCCTGAATGACATAGTTGCAGCAACACGGCCCCGACGTGTGGTTGCGTTAAGGATGGCAGGCCTCCACGTCGCGATCGTCCCAAGCTCCCTAGCTCCCAAGCGCCCGCCCAGGCTGAGCTACCGCGTGCAGCCTCGCGACGCGCGATCAAGGCCTAAACTACTTACTAAGACACAGAACCTGTGCGTTGAAAAAATTAAGTAATCGGCCGTCGGGCCTGAAAAACCCAGTGGTCTGCTTGTTCAAGTGTATACTCAGCTGCCATGCTTCGCACCGTCAAGGCAAAGAATGCGCGTTCGAAGCGGGCGCTGAACAAAAGACAGCCCAAGTTGGTAGAAAACACCAAGCAGGCACTCTTCATTCCCGGTTCCACCGCGAACAGAATTGTGCAGGATGCGATGAACGACTTGTATGCTTTAAAGAAGCCAAACGCCAAACGCTTTCAGCGGAAGAACGAGATCCGGCCCTTCGAAGACTCGTCCTCGCTGGAGTTCTTTTCAGACAAGAATGACACGTCGCTTCTTGTTTTAGGCACTCACAGCAAGAAGCGTCCAAACTGCTTAACATTTACGCGGACATTCAATTATCAGATCTATGATATGATTGAGCTCAACATCGATTTTGCCCGGTTCCTCAAGGACTTCCGCAAGCAGACGTTTCAGGTGGGACTGAAGCCCATGTTCTCTTTCAGCGGTGCTGTATTTGATAACCACCCAACTTATCAGCACATCAAGTCGCTGTTCCTCGACATGTTCCGTGGTGACGAAATTGATGTCTTGGACCCTGCTGGTCTGCAGCATGTTATTTCGCTGACCGCTGATGAGGTCAACGAAGACAGCGGAGCCCTCCCGAAGGTATATTTCCGCGTCTATCTGCTCAAGACGTTCAAAAGTAACACTCCAAAGGTGCCTCGCGTCGAACTCGAGGAGATTGGCCCAAGCTTCGATTTCAGCGTCGGTCGCGAACAGCTGCCGAACCCTGACCTCGAAAAGCAGGCTCTCAAGCGCGGTAGGGTCGAGGAGAAGACCAAGAAGAACATTGAGACGGATCTCATGGGCGATAAGGTCGGCCGTATCCACATGAGCAAGCAGGATCTCGGTAAGCTCCAGACCCGCAAGATGAAGGGTCTCAAGAGCAAGTACGACCAAAACAGCGAGGAGGAGGAAGAAGATGACGATGAGGAGAGTGACGACGTCGAGAGCGATGGATCGGAGGACGACTTTGATAGCGGCAGCGAGTTCGGGGAGGACGACGCCGTGTCTTTTGACTGAAGTATCTATTTAATAATTTAGGCTGAGCTGGCGTTGACTTTGCGGACCTCGGCATTCTCATGAAGACGTAGCAGGTTCCGCAGCAGCATCATGATGGTAACCTTGCCAGTCATAGGGACGTAAAGCGATGCGCGGGTCTTGACCTCGGGGGAAAAGTTCTTCTCGCTTGAGAAATTTACGCAGACAGCACCGTACTTGATGAACTCAACGGGGAATTTGTACTCTGCCGACGGGACGCCAGTGATCACTACGTCCGAGCTCAAAGCAGCCTGTTCGAGCTGCACGTCGGTGTCGGAGACCACGTGCTTGACGTGCCGTAGGCCATCGCCGCGCGTGTACTTTTGAATACCCGTGATGTCGACCGAGTACACAACGGCACCATCGTTCGCGAGCAACGCAGCTAAGGGCCGGCCCACAATCTCACTCCTGTTCACGATAGTGACCGTCTTACCGTACAGGCGATTGCCATAGGGTATGATCGAGTTGTAAACGCCGAGCGCTTCCAGCACCTTAACAACAGCAAGAGGGGTGCAGGGAAGAATGGACTTCTGTTGCTTTGCCTCGTCGAGGAAGCGGATGTTCTGGTACATGTTGCGGATGTAGATTTGGCTCAGACCCTCGACGTCCTTCTCGGGGGAGACCACTTGCTGGACGTACTTGTCCTGAGCGCCGCCAAAGACGGGAAAGTACACGAGAATACCGCTGACCTGCTCCTCATCGTTAGCAGTCAAAATGGCCTCCTCAAGCTTCTCCTTGGGCACCTCGCGAAGCTCATACTTGAAGCCTAACTCCTCAGAGGTCGAGCCCGTCCAGCGTGCGTACATGCGGGCTGCTGGGTCATCGTTGGCGAGAAAGCCTACCAGCAGAGGCGGGCTGGCAAGTCTCTTCACGCCAGCGCGGAGTTCTTCCGCAAAGGGTTTGGCTATAGTTGAGGCGAGAACAACTTTCGAGGCCGAGGCCGTGTCCGACATGGCTGCGAGGTGCACAGATGGAGGCAGGTGTAAATTTGATCCTTACCCAGGTGATCAACCCTTCCCCACAGACTGGCTGTGGCTGGAGACGTAGCTTGGGGCGTCGGCTATCCCGCTCCCAAAGAGCCTGCAGCAGCCATTGCATATCAGCTGCGACGAGCGAGGGCAACGCGGTTAGACTAATTGACTATACAGGCTTGATGAACGAACGGATGGCAGCCTTCTAGTCTTGTGTTACAGGAACAAGGAGATTTAATATTTGCGCAGTCTCATTAATGAGTGAGTGCCTCAACTACACGCCCGTTACTGCCGCGTGACGGGACCGTTATGGTTGGGTTGCGACCGCTGTGTCAGCTGCTGCTTCTCCAGGACACAACCAGCTTGTTTACCATGGTGCGGCCAGAAATGGCTGAGGTGGGGCGCAATGAGTTTGTTTTCGGCGAGAATGGCGGCCGCGGAGCGCCGGCGTCCACATTCTTCCGCCGTATTGCCAGCATTTCGTCCGCAGCGGACGACGCGGAAGCCGACGCCGCCGCGCCCCGCGTTGTTGGCGGTTTCTCACACGTTGCGACCATGCAGCACGCGGCCGGCTCGTCGAGGAGTAGCAAGTCTGCTAGCAAGGGTGAAGCAGTCAAAGCCGCCAGCAAAGCCTCTGCCAAGACCGGCGGCAGCGCGGCGGCGGGCGCCACAGGTAAGTCCAAGAGTAAGCGACGCTCGCAGCAGGGCGCGTACTTTGACCTTGACGACGACTGGGATGTCAATGTCGAGGACACGTACGAGTCGCCGATCCACGGTGGCGCAGGCTTGGCTGCGGGGCGGCGTGGGCCGGGTGCGCCGAGCGCCGCCGAGCGCGCGGCGCTGAACGAAGTCGAGGTGCTCAATTCGGCAATCTCACGCATCATGCGTTTCGAGGCCGCGCTGGACGCGCCAACGGTGCCCCTAGACCAGCTGCGGCGCCTCGCATACTCGGGCGTGCCCACCGAGCTGCGTCCGCGTACCTGGCAGCACCTCCTCGGCTACCTCCCCAACACTGCCGAGCGGCGTGACCGCGCACTTGCCCGCAAGCGCCAGGAATACTTGGAGGGGGTTGACCAGGTATTTGGCCGTGGGCTCGACAAGGCTATGTGGCACCAGATCTCGATTGACGTACCCCGCACGAATCCCCATATTCGCCTCTACTCGCGTGATGCGACACAGCGCGCGCTGGAGCGCGTGTTGTATCTGTGGGCGATCCGACATCCTGCATCGGGCTATGTTCAAGGAATTAATGACCTTGCAACCCCATTTTACCAGACGTTCCTTGCCCAGTACATGGGTTTCGACGGCGTGGAAGAAGCGGACCCGGGTACGTTGCCCGAAGACGTGCGTAACGCGGTCGAGGCCGACACCTACTGGTGTCTGAGCAAGCTGCTAGATGGGATTCAGGACAATTACATACACGCACAGCCCGGGATCCACAAACAGGTTGCGATGCTCCAGGATCTGTGCCAGCGAATCGACGGCGACCTTGCGCGGCACCTACAAAGCGAGGGCATCGAGTTCATGCAGTTTAGTTTCCGCTGGATGAACTGTCTGCTTATGCGTGAAGTGCCACTGCGGTGCGCCATTCGAATTTGGGACACATACCTGGCTGAAGGCTCTCACGGGTTTTCCGAATTTCACGTGTACGTATGTGCGGCGTTCCTGGTGCGCTGGGCGAAGGAGTTGAAGACAATGGATTTCCA
Source organism: Wickerhamiella kazuoi (assembly GCA_030555755.1). Lineage (NCBI taxonomy): Eukaryota > Fungi > Ascomycota > Dipodascomycetes > Dipodascales > Trichomonascaceae > Wickerhamiella > Wickerhamiella kazuoi. The sequence continues at coordinate 9,798 of JANIVI010000048.1, read as the reverse complement.
GGACATCATGATCTTCTTACAGTCGTTGCCCACGCAGTCCTGGGGCGACAAGGAGGTTGAGCTTATCCTCAGCGAGGCTTACATGTGGCAGTCGTTGTTCAAGAACGCCGTCGCTCACCTCAAGTAAGTATATATATATACATATATACATATGTATGTTAATGTGTTTGATGCTTTCATGCCTTGATCCAAGAGAGCACGACGAGCCTCTGCGCAGGCCCAGCCGTACGCACACCCGACCCGTCAGGCGCTACGACGCCAGCACGGCTTTCAAGCTTGAACACCCACGTGCCGTCATGCTGCGCGTCCCAGCGCGCACCCGTGAACGTCTGCAGCGGGCCCTGTGCAGTGCTGTCTACGTGGGTGACTGTTGCGATGAATTTGTACGCCTGTGCTTCTGGGAGCGCAGCAAGCTCACCCAGCAGCTTCTGCACACCCGCCTCGAGCTCCTCGATGGGCACGTCCAGCGCCCCCTGGACTATGCTTTCGAGTACCGTCTCGGATATCGGCTGGGTTAGCGCCGCCCCTCTCAATTGACATCCATATGCGGTCGTGGGCCGCATGCTCGTGGTTTCAACTTACCGTTGTTGTCGCCAGCTTGTTCGTGACGGTGATCATGATGACAGATGGGGTGGGCAAGGCGCGGGGTACAAGGGGGGCAAGAAGCGGCACAGGGGCGGCGACTACCCCATAACAATTATATAAGAAAGTGGAGCAAAAAACAAAAAATATATGCTAATTTTTAATGCAGGGTCATATTTGATTAATTTTGGCCTTGTTTTATACGTCGACCATGACCTCAAGCAGCTCGCTTGTGTCGTAAGTGTCGCCGGTGCTCAGGTCGACGACCGTGCTCGCGTCGACGCAGTGACGCCCGGGGGACACCGCTTTGAGGCGCACTGCCGACTCAAAGCACGAGTACGGGGCAAGCACACCGACGCGCAGCTCGCTGTTCAGTGGAATGAGCCCGCTATCGCCGCCGAGGCTTGCCTGGTGCGCATCTATACGCCGCTGCAGCGTGGGCAAGTCCGCGACAAGCGCACGCTCCTCGAGCCGGCTCACGAACGGCGCGGGCGTTGCCTCTTTTGAATAAAAATTCAACGCCAGCTTTCGCGCACGCGATGAGCGGTTGATGACCATAACCTTCCACTCAAAGACGGCGCCTAGCTTGACGTTGTTGGGCCCCGATAAAAACACCGACACACCGCTGAGGGGCACGCGCTCGCGGCCGCGCTGTTCGGCCACCGAGGATGCGGGCACGGACGACGCAAGCGATGCCAGCGACACGTTTGAGCTGCGCCGCCCGAGTTTGGGCGATGGCAGCGAGCCGAGCGTCGGGGTCTTGGGTAGCGGGCCGGCCGCGTCCTGGAAATCGACGGGCGACACCCACGCCGTCTTGATCCACGCGCTCACGGCCCCATCGTCGAGCGGCACGTCGTACTCCAGCGCGATGGTGGCTTTGGAGTGGATCCCGCTCGACGTCGAGACCACGAGCGTCTCGAGGTTGTAGCAAAACGAGTGCCCTGCGTTCTCAGCAATTGCCAGTGGTAGCGCCGGCGCCGAAATCGCCGCGACAGTGCCCTGCGCAAGACTCACATCAAGGTGGCGCACCAGAAGCGCGCGCTGCGCGCTCACGTCGAGCTGCGCGATCACGCGCTCCTTCTCCAGCACTGGGCGCACACTGCGCAGGCTCATATTCAGCACGGGCACGACCGTCAGCTTGGTGATGCTGTAGGCGATGTCCTGGTCGTTGCGCGCGTGCATGCGCATCTCGTGCGTGAGCGTCGACAAAGCGAGCGCGTGCTCGTCGGGCGTCGGCGTGGGCGGCGCGGTGGCCGCCGCGTCGTTTGCAGGCGCACCTGCAGCCGGAGCGGCGGAGGCGGCCGCGGTTCTGCGCGCGTCCCGCGGCGCAGCAGCGTGCACATCATGCGCGTCCGGATCGTCCGCATCGGCCGCGCCGTCGGGGTCGACCAGGTTCCATAGCCCGAGCTCGTGCGTGCTCACGGGCTCGAGGCTGGTCAGGAGCTTCGAGCGCCCCGGCGCGCCGGCGACGGGCCGCGGGCGCACGGCCGTGACGACGACTTCGAGCTGCGCGGGGTCGTGCGAGCGCGTGTTGTTAACGTGGATGCGCTGCGTCCACTCTCGCGCGCCGCCGGCGAGCTCGCGCGCCGCCGCCGCGGGCAGCGTACCCTCGAACACGGTGAAGTCCGAGTCGTCGACGGGCCGCTCATGCGGGAGCAGCAGCTGCGCCTGGAGGTGCACGTCCACGTCTGCGAGGCTGCCCGCGCTGGCGCCGCCGGGCCCCGGCTGTGGGTCGGGCGCGTCGCTGTCCGGGTCTAGCCGGATGCGCACGGCCAAGTCCTCGTCGAAAAACAGCTCAGCCGTGCCGACTTGCGACCCCGGCTCGCGGCCACGAAGAATGGCCAACGAGAGGCGCGCCATCTGTAGCACACGAGGACGCGCGGGCCGAGACAAGGCAGGCCAAGGTTCGAGCAGCGCGCTGGGCGAGACCAGGGCGGGGCGCGCGGGGCAGATTCCCCCCCCCTCTCGCTGGTGGTGCTGGGAGCTAGATACCCAGCCAGCTTTGGGAGCCACGCCGCCCGCAGTGTTGGAGTCTGGATGACGGAAGATGACCTAAGGAAATTTCGTATCTTGACTAAGACATCCTGGTAATTGGCGTATGTTCAATATTTACATTCATTAGTCTCAGTACATTCTTTTAACCTCCAAGGTCTAAGTGTCAACGTCTCCCAGGCATCGGGCTTGCTCTTATCACTAAGAAGAGTGCCAACCATTATGTCAACAGGGCAGCGCGCACCGGCGCCGTGAGTGAGCTCGCAAGGGCGGGGTTAGGGCTCCCCAGATGACGACGGTTCTGGTACAAGAGCAGCAGACGCCGCTTGCGCGCGCCCCACCTTACACTCACGCCACAGATCATGAGTCGCATCCCACAGAGCAACACCGACTGGAGCTCGGAGACCGTCGTCGGGTCGGGCGTCCGCGTTGGTGGCGGCGGCCCTCGTGCCCACGTGGCCCGCACCGCAGGCCAGATCAACCAGGCTCGCCGCGAGGGTAACGTGCTCTCGGTTGAGAAAAAGTACGGCTCGGCCAACAAGGCCGGCGACCCCGAGGGTCAGCGCCTAGCTAAGATCGACCGCGACGACAACGTCGCTCCTCCGGCCAAGGTGTCCGCCGACGTTGGGCGCGCTATGCAGAAGGCCCGCCAAGAGAAGAAGCTCACGCAGAAGGACCTCGCCACCGCCGTCAACGAGAAGCCGCAAGTCATCAACGACTACGAGTCTGGCCGCGCCGTGCCCAACCAGCAGATCCTTGGCAAGCTGGAGCGCAAGCTAGGCGTCAAGCTGCGTGGCAAGGATATCGGCACCCCGCTGGGCGGCGGTAAGAAATAATGGCCAGGTGCCAGAGCATAGTTGGTTTAGATAGCAACGTCGAGATTCTTCAATTGTGATTGAAAGTCAGCGGCGCCCCCGAGTCTTGCACTCGAAAGCGTGCACTAGAGACCACGCACAAGCTGGCCCAGCCGGCCCAGCTCGTCCTCCCGTCCCCGGCTTGCCTCACCACACATGTCATCCACACCCGCGCGCGCACGCCCTTGGGCCTTGCGTCGGCGCCGCGCCTGGCTTCCCAGCTGACATGTTTACGGTTCCGCCAGGAAATAAATTTGAGACCGCGGAGGATATCGCGGTCCACCTGAAGGGTCTGGATGCCGGCGAGACTGAGGTTGAATTCCGAGGGTCCTCGTACAGCGCGGAGGCCTGCGCAGCTATCGCAAAGGCTCTGGCTGCTGTGGAAGGTCTCAAAGTTGCTAACCTCGACGACATGTTCACTGGCCGCGACGGCCCTGACATTGCTCAGGGACTCGACGATATACTAAAGGTGCTTGTCGGAAAGCATGAGCTACACACCATTAACCTGAGTGATAATGCGTTCGGAATCGCGGCTTTGATCCCGTTGGAGAACTTTTTGTCCCAGCACGAGCCTCTGCAACATCTCTACTTTGCCAACAATGGCTTTGGCCCGCAGGCTGGTGCACGTATTGGCCACGCCTTGGAGAAGCTGGCAGAGCGCCGTAAATCCGCCAACAGTTCTGTCAAGCTGCTGACAGTGGTTTGCGGTCGCAACCGTCTCGAAACTGGCTCGATGGCTGCGTGGGCGCGCTTTATCAAGGCGCACGGCACCATCGAGGAGCTGCGTCTATATCAGAATGGCATTCGCCCAGAGGGAATTGAGATCCTTTTCCGTGACGGCCTCGCATACGCGCCTCACCTGCGCAAGCTTGATTTGCAGGACAACACCTTCACGCTGAAGGGTAGTCAAGCACTGGCAAAAGTCATCGACAAATGGCCCCAGCTCCACGAATTGGGCATCAGCGACTGTCTATTGAGTGCCAAAGGCGCGCGTGTTCTGGCGCAGGCCATTCATGACGACGCTCAGGGTCTGAAAAACTTGGAGATCCTGCGACTTCAATTCAACGAGATCGACGAGCGCGGATTGCGTGTTCTCTATGATGCCGTCAAGAAGAATGTACCAAAACTTAAGCTGCTTGAGCTCAATGGTAACCGCTTCTCCGAGGATCATGATTATATCGAGCAGCTTAACGTGCTGTTCGGTGAGAGAGGCCATGGCGAGCTCGATGAGCTCGATGAAATGGAGGAGCCTTCGGATGACGAGGAAGACGAGGCAGACGAGAGCGAGGATGAGGATGCCGATGACAAGGACCGGATTGAGACGGCTCTCAAGGCCGGCGCCCGCGACGCTGACTTTAACGAGGAAGGTCCCGGCGTCGAGGAAGAAACCGACGACGAAGTCGATGGGCTGGCAAAGGAGGTGGCAGACACCAAGCTCAGCTAGGTCTAATGGCTAAGCAGTGCATAATTCTAAAATCATAATATTCATGGTGCCTGGCGGGCCATCGCGGGCAGGCGCGCAGCCTTTTTAGCTGATTTATCAAGATATTTGTCTTTGGAGAACCACAGTCGCTCAAGCCATTTCTCGAGCTGCTCGGGCGTCCGTTTGATCCTGGAAATACCATACCGCTGTGCAAGCACGCGCACTTCCCATTCGTGATTGCTTGTCACCGCAGCGTGCAGCGACGGCACGAGCCGGCGTGAAGGAGCCGAAATGTGACCGTATTCAATGGTCAAATCATAGACAGCTGTTATCGTAGACGTCCGCAGATACTCGATGGCCTGAATTGTTGCTGGGTATCGTGGGTATAAAACGTGCTTCAGCGGCTCTGTCCCAGCCATTTGGCACATGATCTGGTGCGTGTTGCTTCGAGAGGCCGTATAGCGCTCCCCTTCTGGAAACACCACAATCCATCGAGGATGACTTTTCGACGCAGAATGAACAACGTCAAATATCTTGTCCAGACTGCTTGGCGGGACTGACCAATTGAGATGTCCCCGTTGACGCTCAATAATTGTGTGCATAGTAGGAAGTCTCACGATTTGGCGATGTATGAAGAAGAAACACTCAGAGTGGGCGCTAAGTCGTTTGGCCAGAGTGTTGAGCAGGAAAAGGTCAAGAACTGTTTGATGATTGCAGATGATGAGGGCCGTCTCCTTAGGATCTAGCGTGTCTCCTAGAAGGTGAATACGGAATGCACGGTTCATCAGCACATGGGTACAGAGAAACACAAATCGTGTATAGTACGCTTGGACGCATTCCCTCATTCGACGCGGGAGAACACGAGATGACGGCTGGAACGCTAGTATGTATACAAGTATCAGGCCTGAGATGAGCGCGCCACACATGAGAGCGATGACTGAATTGAAATCTACCAGCATTTTTTCAGCCAAACTACCAGTGATCACCAGGTAAATTCAGAGTCAGAACGCTGGGCCCCAAAACCCCATAACACCCTACATCTGTCACGTGACCGCGACGGCATGAGGTGCATAGAGCTGCATGAGAGTCAGCTTTGAATGATGGCTGACCGACTTCTACACTAACCACTGCGCCACGAAGTCAAGTAACCCTTGCCTAAGCGGGTATGAGAAACTCCACTATATCGGCCAATTTTATTTGGCCCTCATTGGTCCCTTGTACATCGATGGCTCGAAGCTCCTTTTCGACACATTCAGCGCTGGACCAGTCTTTGGGACCGGCCTGACGCTGGCGCTTCGTCAGCTACACCACATGTGGACTGATTGCAAGCGGCTCGCAGCGTTGCTTGTCGCAACTACTGGTCTGGGCGCGGCCGTAGCTGCGGTAGGCGAACAAAAAGAATCGCTACCGTTCCTTCTGATCAGCGCAAAGACGCCGCTTCCCGATGTAGCTAACGCAGTGAGCCAGCAGGCCGCTATGAGTGGACTCGAGAGCGAGTTATTGCTCGAGACCGTCCGCGATTGCGCGTACGATGCGTACGTGTTTGTTGAGCAGCCTGGAGTGACCGCAAGACAGGTCAATGTGCAGTCAATGCCGTTTTTATTCGAACTCACAGACAAGTCGCTGCGCACTGTTAGCGTGTCTTCCCTTCAGGACGCAAACGCCTATACGGGCTCAGCAGAAGATTACATTGTGGAAAGCTGTGGCGTGAAAAAAGTTGAAGCGAGCGAGACGGGCCAATTTGAGCAGTTCACGGATACACAGCCTCGTCTGATCACGCTCAAATTCCCAGAGACTGCTTCTGCGAACTTGCGTGAGCACGACGACGAGTTGAAAGCGAGTATCTCTCACCTTGTGTCTGCAAATTTCCTTTTGGTATACCGTGCAACGCTGCCGAGCACTGGAACTGCAGATGTCGCTGCTGCGGACGAGACACGTCCCGAGAAGCCGCAACCGGCGCAGCCTGATGTTCCTGAGAACGCCTCGCTGTTCGAGAAATACCAGTTTTTCTCGCCCGGGATCTGGATGACGACCCTCGTCAGTCTCTTATTAGTGACGTTCCTTATTATTGCGCTTGGATGGCTCGAGTCCCTGCGTGTTACGCTGCGCGCTTTCGAAAAAACAGACACTGGCTCCAGCAAGCGTTAAGGCCTCAATGTAGCACTTTGACTGGTAATTGAACGTGTAAGATAACTTATAAACTACGGAAAACCGACCTCAGCGATCTCGGACAAAGGCACCCAAGAGCTCTCACGGATATATCTCCGGTGGTTCGCCCTGTGGCACGTGAACTCATTCTCGCAGATCTGCCGAGAGACTCCAGCTTCGTAAGTCTCACTTGCTAGCACGGGTGCGTGGGCGCGCCTGGCTCAACGCGTATTACCTCAGCATATGCACACGGCCCTCCTCTGCAGTTTCTGTGGGCCATAGCCTTAGATAAGCCCCAGGTGTTGAGCAACTTAGGGCTTTAGGGCTTATTGCTCCACTGACACACTCTGGCTGGGATGCCCGCGACTCATAGCGAGCAGCTGTCGCGTGAACACTATCCACATCATGTCGGACGCCGTTACTGTTCGCACCCGCAAGTTCCAGCGCAACCCCCTGCTGGCCCGCTCGCAGTTCGTCGTGGAGGTGATCCACGGCGCTCTGCCCAACGTCTCGAAGGACGAGCTCCGCCAGCGCATCGCTACCATGTACAAGAGCGACAAGGACGCCGTCTCGGTGTTCGGCCTCAAGACTGCCTACGGTGGCGGCCGCTCGACCGGCTTCGGTCTTATCTACGACAGCCCCGAGGCTCTCAAACAGTTCGAGCCCAAGTACCGCCTTGTGCGCTACGGTCTGGCTACTAAGGTCGACAAGGTCTCTAAGCAGCAGCGCGCTCAGAAGAAGAACCGTGGTAAGAAGATCTTCGGTACCGGCCGTCGCCTGGCCAAGCGGAAGCGCGGCGACTAATTTCATGTCTACTCTCTTGCATGTAGTAATAAAATATATGCCCGTCGCGGCCAAATAACACATTTCATCCTGCTTGACATCAGACTATGCCGACCATTGCTACTATATTACTGCTGCTTATTACAATTTAGATCAATGATCTCGGAAGAGCGACTTTCGCGTAAATCAGAATGCGAACTTGCCTGAGGCGTCAATGCAGCCCACTCTTGGATCCGCATGGGTTTCCTCCCCGGCGTCCCGACTCGTCCCATGTCAGCCGGAATGACGAGCTCCGCGACCGCCTTTACTTGACCGCCTCCCCGCTCACTGTGCATCAGCTTCGCGCCATGAAGTACATTGCGTTGGTCAGTGGCGGCAAGGACTCGACGTTTAATATTCTCCAAGCCAGCAATGCGGGACACGAGCTTGTAGCTGTGGTCAATCTGCACCCGTCGGCCACAGGCGATGAGGAGATCGACAGCTACATGTTCCAGACTGTGGGGTACAAAGCAATTGCAGCGATAGCCGAGGCGCTCGGTGTACCGCTCTATCGCAAGCAATTGAGCGGCGATGAGGACAAAGTGGTGGATGAGCTCGTGGCGGTTCTTGGTGACGCCCTCAAAGACTTTCCCGACGCCCGCGGGGTGTCAGTAGGTGCCATTGCCTCAACGTACCAGCAGGTACGTGTGGACAAGGCGGCTCAACAACTTGGGCTCACCTCGCTGGCCTACCTATGGCAGCGAGATCAGCGTGAGCTTCTGGACGAGATAATTGCCAGCGGCATCGACGCCAGAATTATCAAGGTGGCTGGTGCCGGACTGAGCGAGAAGCACCTGGGTATGTCATTGGCTGAGGTTCGCGGCGATTTGCTGCGCTTACACGAACAGTATGGCTTGCACCCGTGCGGTGAAGGCGGCGAGTACGAGACGCTAGTTCTAGACGGCCCGCAGTACCTCAAGCGCTTGGAGTTCACGCGCAGCAGCGTGGTCAAGCATCAGACTGGCGACGTGTACTACCTGTCTGTCGATGTAGCTCTCAGGGACAAGTCACCCACAACCACAAAACCCGAGTTTACCGTGCCGCCTTTGCTTCAAAAGGAGTTTGCAGAGCTCGTTCAGAAGCTAGAGCTAGACACGGCGAGTGCACCGCCAGCAGGACCTTTCAAGCCACGCATGCCACGGCAACTTGAACGACAGATCCGCTGCGAGAACTTGGATCCGATTGTGAGCTTGAGCCGTGAGGGCCGGTTTGCCTTCTTTGTCCGCGGCAATATCGACGACGTTTTCGGCCAGCTGCAGGGTTTGTACGCCAAGCATGGCAAGGACAAGACGGGAACGGTCCACGTTACGGTGCTTTTGCGAGACATGGACACATTTGGTCGGCTGAACGAGAAGTACAACGAACTCTTCAACTTCGATGGCCCGCCTTCGCGCGCGGCCGTGCAGACTAAAATTGGCGACGAAGTGTACGTGACCGCGTTTGGCGGCCCCCCAGATCGGTCGGGCCGCGGCCTGCACGTGCAAGGCCGCAGCTACTGGGCGCCCGCCAACATAGGCCCCTACTCGCAGGCACGCATTGCCTGGGGCCAGAGCTATCTCGCGGGACAGATCGGCCTTGTGCCCGCATCGCTAGAGCTACACCCGGACCCTTACACCCAGGCCGTACTGGCTTTGCAGAGCGCCGTCCGTATTTTGGATGCGAGCCACGGCAAGAATAACTGGCGCATTTCGGTTGCCGCTGTATTCCTCAGCGGCCCAGCGCTACTTCCCATTGTGCAGAAACTGTGGGATCTGTTCAGCGCGGGTAAGAGCGTCCCTCTTATTGTTCTCGAGGTTGAACGCCTACCCCGTGACGCCCAAGTCGAATGGCTCTTCCAGGCATTTGATGAGAAATACTACAGCCGATTCACTCCGGATACTGATGAAGCCGAGGAAGGGTTTGTTTGGCCGCCAAAGTTCGAAAAGGCAACGGATGAGGAGTACGGCTACTCTTATGACTTTGGATTCCAGCGCCTGC
>JANIVI010000047.1:0-32175 GCA_030555755.1 Wickerhamiella kazuoi | reverse complement strand
TCCTCTCTTGAGAGGTCCTGTACCAGGGCCACTCGCCGCCGACTTATCTGCAGGCGCCTTCCGCTGACCTCGAAGACTAAAATTATTGTAGCATTAAACCTTGCATTGCACTACCAAGCTCGCGCCTCGGCAGCTGCTGGGGAGCCGGAACTCGCCGCAAGGCACAGTCTCGGCGCCACGTCACGCCTGCTAGGCTCGCCTCCGCTCCTCGCCCGGGGCTCGCCGCAGCGTTGCATTCCCAGTGCATGGGCCCCCCGACTTGCTCGCCTGCCCTCCAGCGCTGGGCTGGGAGCGACGATCGGAGCCACTTTTGTCAAGCGCACAGCCGCGCCAGCGCCAGCCGCAGGCCCGGAGCGCGCGATGCTCAATTGCACACGCCAAAGAGAATGGCACCCATTTTTGGCCGTGTCCTTCAGCTTGCGGGCGTCCGCCGGCCGCCCTTCTGGTCCGGCGCCTATTTGTGGTTCGCGCCCAGGAGTTCGTCTCGCCTGCGGGTCCTGCAGGCCCGCATGCCCACGTCGCTAAAAATAGGCGATACGGCCACACGCGCAGCACCGGGCAAAACGGCGCGGCAGGGAGCGCTAGGCCTTGAAATGATTTTTGGCTTTCGATGAGACGCGTTCTGTTCGGCATTTGCCAACACGCCGTGTTGCGCAACCGTGCGGATCGTCGCCACGCCAACAAATAACGGTCGCCAGGGTTAGGCCCCGCGCGCGCCATGTAGCACCCAGCGAGCCCATGTCAACGTTCTCGCACGTCCCTGTGGGTGAGCGGGGCCACCAGTCAACACAAAACAGCGAGCAGGCTCGCGCGGTTCTTTCTACCTGACGGAAAACGCACTCTTTTCCGCCCAACATTGCACGTAACGTCGTGTCACCCCCTCTCGCCCAGGCCCCTTTGCTCAGCGGCCCCTTCTTTCCTTTCAAGTGAGACAACCTGGCTATGGCCGACGGCACCTCTTCAGGCGACCTGGCGCTTGACCAGCTGCGTGCGTCGCTGCAGGTCTCGCGCTACTCGGCGCAGTCGGTGCTGGCGTCGCTCGCCGTGTCGCTTGGCGGCTCTGTAGTTGCGCTGCTCATCTTTCTTATTCTGCGCCCGCGCATGCGCCATCTCTACACGCCAAACACAGAACCCAACGGACGCCTTGCCGACACGGACTGCGCCACACGGTCCCAGACTACCGGCGGCTGGATCACCGAGTTGTGGAACTCGGACGACGCCGATATGCTGAAGACACTAGGCCTCGACGCCGTGGTGCTGATGCGCTTCCTACGGCTGCTGCGCAATATGTTTGTACTACTGGCCGTGCTGGGCTGCGGCGTCGGAATTCCCGTGAACGTCATTTTCAATCTGCGCTCGCAGTGGTCCCAGAACCTGTCTAAAAGCGACGCCTTTATCATGATGACACCTTCGCTCCTGTCAGGCAACGCTATGATCCCCCACATTGTCCTGGGATGGACATTCAACGCGGTCGTTGTCGCATTTCTGACATTTGAATTCCGCAAGGTCCTAGGTCTGCGCAGGGACGTTTACATGTCACCCTCGCACCAGCGTCGCCTCGCGAGCCGCACTCTCATGGCCCTCAATCTTCCCAAAGACATGCGCTCGAACCGTAGCCTGCGCGAGTTCGGTGAGGGCGTAACGGACGTTGGTCACCCGTCGACAGTCTCGGTGGGCACATCCGTAAAGCATCTCGAGAAGCTGCTCGATGGCCACAGTTACGCGGTGCGCCGCCTTGAGTATTACTCTGTACGCTATTCGCGGGCTCAAGCTAAACACGGCGCCGACGCGGTACGACCCATGATCAAGCCGCACATTTCGGATGCGCGCGTGGACGCCATTCAGTACTGGACCGATCAGGCGGCAGAGCTTGAAGACAGAATCGCCCAGGAACGCCAAGAAGCGCGCCTCGAGCGCAAGCCGCTGTCCTACGGCTTCCTGTCGTATCCCGCACAGGGTACAGCTCACGGTATTGCCCGGGACTGGCGCAAGCGCAACTACAAAGGAGCGACTTTGCGCCTTGCGCCGTCGCCCACCGACATTATTTGGAGCAATATCAACCTGACCCGATTCGAACGTGCCAACAAGCAATGGTGGATGAATGTGATCTACACATTCCTCATGATCCTGTGGCTCATTCCCAACGCCTTTATAGGCTGCTTTCTGACGAATCTGAGCAGACTCGGTGGACTATGGCCGAGTTTTGGTCGCGCTATGGACCGCAGCAAGGTAGGTTTTGCCATCCTACAGGGTGTACTCGCGCCGACCATTACGACGCTTGTATTCATGATCTTGCCTTGGATTATGCGCAAGCTTTCACGCTGGCAGGGCAAGCCCACGCGCAATGAGCGCGAGAAGGAGGTGATCCGCAAGCTTTACGCTTTCTTTTTCATTATCAACTTTTTCGTGTTCACGCTTATGGGCGTCATCTGGGACGTGATAGTGCAAGCGCTGAGCCTGAGCACGAACTCTAAGGGCCTGTCATTCGCTGACGTCTGGAACACGCTGCGTGTACCGCAGCGCATTGCGACAGCCGTTATCAATATCTCGTCCTTCTGGGTGATGTACATTCTGCGCGCCAACGTGGGCATGTTCCTCGAGCTGCTACAGGTCATCTCCCTGAGCGTGCGCACCTATCAGGTTGCTTGCACCACCGTAACGCCGAGGCAACGCCTTGAGTGGACAGAGGCCCAGCCATTTCCGTTTGCTGTGCAGTACCTGTGGCTTTTGTTCTACATGACGCTGGCCCTGAGTTTCACTACCATTCAGCCACTTGTGCTCCTCGTTGCTGCATTCTACTTCATTCTTGCCGTGCCGATCAAAAAGTACTCGCTGGTCTACATGTTCTTTACCAAGTACGAGTCGAACGCCGCCTACTGGCCGTTGCTCCACAACTTCGTGCTGTTTGCAGCCGGCTTTGGTAACCTTCTCCTGCTTTGCGTGGTCTGGGTGAATGCCGGGTGGCGCTACGCAGTCGCAGTAGCACCGCTTCCGGTCACGCTCATTGTATACAAAGTGGTGTCATACCAGATGTTTGACCGGCATTTCTACTTCTTTGACTCAGATGGTGAAGCCGATGGCCGCTTTGCAACCGAGAGCAAGGCTGATCTCGAGGAAGTGTACGAAAACCCTGCACTCACAAGCCGCACGCTGCGTCCGATTCTCACGCTCGAGGCCGCGGCGGCCGAGGCGAAGGCGCGGGCAAGCGCAGGCAGTGGCATTGCCAAGGCGGTATCGCCGAGCACGACGCTTGGCGACTCTCCGTTCGCAGATAGCCAAGCCACTGCCAAGGGCACTTTTGAGCTTGCGCCACCGCCTGGCTGGCCACGCAAGGGCTCGGATGCATCGCTGCACGAGGCGCCCCCGCAATCGCCGTGGGATTTCGAGGCTGCCGCGCAGGGCCCGCCCCACCCAGAGGCCTGGGACCGCCTTGGCTACGGTCCCGGCGATCCTGAGGGCCACGGCGGATACTACGAGAGCTACGGTGACCAGAATTACGATGACCACCACCAGGGTTATCCGGCCTACCAGGGTTACCCAGAAGGCTATGCCGAAGATCACGCGGCGGCCCATGGCTACCCTGAGGCATATGTCACCCAGCACCCTGCCGATCAGCACACAGGATACGCACCAGGCTACATTCAGGATTATACCTACTACGGTAACGGTAGCGAGCAAGCGTACCCTGCGGCTGGCCATGCGTACCCGTCTACGACAGACTCGGCGCCTTACGCTGGTTCGCAGACATCCCTGCACCGCATGGATACTGGGTACCATCGCCCCGATAACGACCGTGAGGAGCTGATTCCCCGAAGCCGCCGAGCCTGATTTCGGCGACTTACATATTTATATAGAAGAGGCCCGCGCTCGCGTGCCTCGACATGTACATTTGCATTCTATAGCTATTGAACAATGCTTGACGTGTTTTTTACAAATAGATATATATATATGCAAGGCGGTATAACGACGGGCTGCCCGCTGGGCCTGCCAGCGAGACGCCAGACACATTCGAGTATCTCACCAGTCGACAGCGATTGTCTTGCGCGTTTTCTGGACGGGCACACGCTGCTCCTGCTCGTTCTCGGACTCGAGGAAGCTGAAGCGATCTGAGCGCACCTTCTCATAAGCCGAAATGCTCTTCTCTTTCTTCAGAGTGATGCCAATATCGTCGAGGCCGTTGATCAGGCAGTCTTTCCGGAAGTCGTCAATGGGAAAGCTATCCACGAGCACTTCGCCGTCAAGGCTCAAGATACGCTGGTTCGGCAGGTCAATGCTGAAGGAACCGCCCTCCTCGGCGATAGGTGCGAGCTTAGACCGAATTGTCTCGGCGGGCAAGCGGATGGGTAGCAAACCGTTCTTGAGCGAGTTACTGAAGAAAATGTCACCGAACGACGGTGCGATGATCGCACGGATACCAAAGTCCGCCAGTGCCCATGGTGCGTGCTCGCGTGATGAGCCGCAGCCAAAGTTATCACCGGTAACGACAAGAATGGCCGCCCGATTCCAGGGACTGACATTGAGAACAAAGTCGCTCTTCTCCATCTTACCAGATTCCTCGTTGAGACGGTGGCGGAACTCGTAGAAAAGACCCTCCGAAAGACCTGTGCGCTTAATGGTCTTTAGATATTGCTTGGGAATGATCGCATCAGTGTCAATATTGGCCTTCGACAAATGCGCGGCCGTGCCGGTCTCGACAAGGAACTTGGGAATCCCCGTCGCAGCAGACGGCTGCGGCGTCTGCTCGGCCTTCTTCTCGATTTCGGCCTCGACGACGGCCTCGGCAGCATTGATCTCATTCGCAGGCAGCGGGCTGTTGTCGGGCGACAGCAGACCGGCGCCTGCAGCCACTGCTGCCGATCCAGTGCCCAGAGAGCCATCAACGCGGACCTTCTTGCTCGTCGGCACCTGCTGCAGCTCGAGGTTCGGCGACACCGCCTGCATGTAGTCGCGGACGTCGACAAGACGACCTGCAATGCCCGCCGCAGCGGCCATGGCCGGCGACATGAGGTGCGTACGGCCTAGCGCGCCCTGGCGACCTTCGAAATTACGATTGGACGTTGAGGCACAACGCTCGTGGGGTGAAAGAATGTCAGGGTTCATACCCAGGCACATGGAGCAACCAGCCTCACGCCACTCGAAGCCAGCGGCCTCGAACACCTTATCGAGACCCTCACGTTCCGCCTGCTTCTTAACCAAGCCCGAACCTGGAACCACCATAGCGCGCTTGATGTTTTCGGCGACAGTGCGTCCACGGACGATTGCTGCTGCCGCACGCAGGTCCTCTATCCGCGAGTTTGTGCATGAGCCAATGAATACCTTGTCAACCGTGACATCCATAAGCGGTGTGTTAGCCACGAGGCCCATGTATTCGAGTGCGCGCTCCATATCAGCGCGGGCGCTCGGCTCCTCGACCTTGGCCGGATCGGGCACGCGACCAATGATCGGCAGCGCATCCTGCGGGGACGTGCCCCAAGTAACGGTCGGCACAATCTCATCGGCATTGATCTCAACCTCACGGTCGAACTCAGCATCGGGGTCGCTCTGCAACGTGCGCCAGTACGCAACGGCCTTGTCCCACTCGGGGCCCTTAGGTGCAAGACTGCGGCCCTTGATGTAGGCAAACGTTGTGTCGTCCGGCGCAATCATGCCAGCACGTGCACCGCCCTCAATTGCCATGTTGCACATGGACATACGTGCCTCGATTGACAGCGCGCGGATAGCCTGACCCGCAAACTCGATGACATGACCCGTGCCACCGGCGGTGCCGATGAGGCCGATAATGTGCAGGATAAGGTCCTTGGACGTGATCCCGGGCAACAGGTTGCCGTTAACAGTAATGCGCATGTTTTTGGACTTGGACTGCAGAAGCGTCTGCGTAGCAAGCACATGCTCAACCTCAGAGGTACCGATGCCGAACGCGAGCGCGCCAAAGGCGCCGTGCGTCGAGGTGTGCGAGTCGCCACACACGACAGTCGTACCTGGCAGCGTGAAGCCCTGCTCGGGGCCAACAACGTGCACGATACCCTGGCGCGAGTCCGTCATGCCAAAAAACCGGACGCCGAAGTCGCGCACATTCTGCTCGAGGGTCGTCACCTGCAGACGCGAGTCTGCCTCCTTAATAAACGTTGACGTGTCCTTGAAATTCAGACGTGAAGACGTCGGAATGTTATGGTCGACCGTAGCGAGTGTGCAGTCAGTGCGGCGGACCTTGCGGCCAGCGTTCTTCAGGCCTTCGAAAGCTTGCGGCGACGTCACCTCATGGACCAGATGCCGGTCAATATAAATGAGGTAGGTTTTCTCGTCCTCTTTGGCCACCACGTGGTCCTCAAAGACTTTGTCGTACAATGTCTTGCCCATGGTTGTGGTCGGCCGGCGCAATGACAATGCGGAGCTGATGATAGGCGCTTTTAAAGAGCGGGGCTGCAAAGTACGGGGTAGCACGCGGTCACGTGGCGCCGCTTTCGGGCCGTTTTCGGCCGCCGCTGCCGCACCGCCAACAACGCTTTCGCTGAATATATTTTTGGGTCCGTTAGGTTAATGAGACTTGAAGTAAGTCCTATTGCCTTGTATTAAATCAAGCGGCTCGCGCGTTTGGCCGTTTTTCGCACCCGTACCACCCACGGCGCCGGCTACCGGCGTCGGCCAGATGTGTCACGCCCCGCCAGGTCAGTCACATCTAAGGCGAGCTGCATGGCGCCCCGCGGCGCCCTGCGTCGCCCCACGGCGCCACAGCTGGACCCCGCATTCGGATAGACCGGCAAATGGCACAACAGTAGACACTGGCTTCGAAATCCAGTAGGTATCAAGCTTCCGCGGGATTCGGTTTGCACTGCCACAGCATTGACAGCCAAAATTAGCCGCGCCCACCACATCTTGCGAGGCTGCACCCGAACCCTGGCTGCCTGATTCCGCGACGGCCGATAAATGAGCGTGGGGGCGCTGCATCGCGGCGGCCAGCAATGAGCACCTATCAAAAGTCCGGGTTTGACTCTGCGGGCTATCAGAGCCTGCGCCCGGTATATCCTGCCGAGTTCTATGCGTACCTTGGGCGCTACGTTGCGGGGAAGAAGGCCGCCAAGAGCAGCGACGGCACACCGCAGGTTGATCTGCTCGTTGATCTCGCCTGCGGTACAGGCATTGCGACGGCCAAGCTCGCGTTTCTGGCAAAGCGCACGGTAGGCGTTGATCCCGGCCCGCCAATGATCCGCGAGGCCAAAGCCGCCGCTGAGCGCGCGGCCGCCGACGGCACAGGTGCTCCAAACAAGCCCGAGTTCGTTGTCGGCAGCGACGCGACCCTTACCGAACTGTTCGAGGCAGGCTCCGTCGACGTGCTGACGGTGGCCGAGGGCGCACACTGGCTCAAATACCCGGAGTTTTTCTCAGCCGCCGCGACTGTGCTCAAGCCGGGAGGCGTGCTTGCCGTTTGGGCATACTCGACGGAGATGCACTTTGTCGAGCACCCGCAGGTGTTTGGCCTTGTCACAGACTACTCATTCTCAGACAAGTACGGGCTGGGCGGATACTGGGATCCGGGGACAGCGCTTCTCCGCAACGCATATCGCGACGTGCTTCCGCCGGCCTCGGAGTTCAAAGACATTGAGTACCGCAGCATCCTGGGCGCCGACGACGTGGACGGCGAGCCGTTGGTGATCCGCCGGCGGTCAACGGTCGGGCAATGGGCGCGCCAGTTTTACACATGGTCAGCGTACCACAACTGGAAAGCGGACCATCCCGAAACGCCCGAGGACGAGCACCCGCCTGAGCGCTTCCTGCACGATGTGCTGGCAGCGACGGGGCTCAAGCCAGAGAGCGAGGTCACACTGGCGTGGGATACCGCGTACTACTTTGCGCGCCGGCGCACCGTTGACATTCGTATCAAATAGTTCCGATGATACAGAATTTTATACTCTGCCCACTCTATTTAGGCTATTCACTATGTGCGCCGTCAGGCTTCGCAGCATGCAGGAGAGCCCTCGAGCCGAACCTTGGCTGATCTTCCTCTGGTCGTAATCACGTGATGTCGGGCACATCGCTCCTCCCACCTCTGCCTCCACTGCGCAGCGTAGACTCTTCACGCACCACCGTACGGGATGGCCACCAACACTGTCTATGTTGGCAGGATCCCGTACGACTACACAGAGGAGCAGGTGAGCGATATCTTCCGGTCGGCGGGTCCGATCCAAGATGTGCGGCTCATGTTCGATAAGGACACCGGCAAGTCCAAGGGCTTTGCGTTTGTAGAATACTTTGACTCCGAGTCGGCGGCCAGCGCCGTGCGCAACCTCAACGAGCATCCCGTCGGGCACATGAGCTTGAAAGTAGACTTTAGTTCTGGCGACAGCGCCCCCGGCAGCGGAGGCGGTGGAGGCGGCGGTCGGCGCGGCGGAGGCGGCGGCGGCGGTCAGGCTAAGGGGGCCAACGCCGGCGCGGGCGCCGGTACCGGCACCGAGTCGGCCGCCACGTACATCGCCAACATCATCAACGACGAGAGCCGCGCCGACAAGGCTGCGTTTCTGAGCGGGCTGCGGACGCTGGCCGAGGCGGACCGCGCGCAACTGCTGCGGCTGCTGGGCGAGAACCCCCAGCTGGCGTACGCGGTTGTCCAGACAATGATCGATATGGGCAACATTGACCAGGGCATTGCCAACACTCTGCTTCCCGAGGGCGCGGCCGAGGCGGCCACCGAAAATGGTGCAGGCGCCGGCGCTAGCGCCGGCGGCGGCGGCCGCCGTCGCGCGCGAGCTGGCCGCTCCAAAGGCTCGCGCCAAGGCACGCCCGCGGGCGGCCCACGTTCCCCATCGCCTGAGGACTCGCCCGCACCGGTTCCGGTCTCGGTCCCGACGCCGGCACCGGCACCGCCCGCAGCGACGCCGCCCGCCCCCGTCTTGGCGCCTGCCGCCGCAGCCACCACTGCTGCCGTTGCGCCTGCCACCGCCACGGCTGCTGCTGCTGCCCCGACTGCCGCGGCTGCCCCGATCGCCGCTGCCGCCCCAGCTGCCGCCGGAATTGCTGCCGCTGCTGGGGCCGCGCCACAGCATATCACATCCGACGCCGAGCAGGCGATGATCCGCCAGATCCTCGCGATCCCTGCCACGCAGCTCTCCGAACTGCCCGCCGACCAGGCTGCAACAATTCGCGATGTGCAGCACAAGGTGGCAACGGGCCAGATCATCCTGGATTGATGTTGTGCACCTACCATCCCGTGATAAGCCGCCGGATTGCGCGTTGCGGTGCGCCGGCGCGTAACAATGCGTAATTGCGGACCCGCCGCGCCGCCGCGGCCTCACTCAGTGGTAACGACTCCGCGGTGTCTCTCACCCAAAGTGCAGCACTTTTTGGGTCCCATGCATCTTCGAAATAGGCGAACTGCGTCCATGCATCCTGTATCTGTTGTCCGAGCGCACGCGTTGCGGCGGGCAGCTCGTAGCCCTGTAATGTATAAAAGAGCTCGACCATGTGATTGTTGCCAAATGACGGCGTAAGTGGGTTTGTTGCGTCAAAGAACTGACGGAAAACTTGCGATCCCGCAGCCCGCAGCTCTGTATCGACAGTATCACAGCCCACGCCGAAAATGTAGTCCGTGAGCAGCTCGACGGCATCACGATCAGTAGCAACTCCGTTGTATGCGGCTAGCACCGCTGTGGAGGTCCTGTCTCGATCAACCTCCGTCACCGTGGCTTGCGGCTCAGCCTTGGCTTCACCTGCAAAAGCGTCGCGCACGACTGCCGCGAGCTGGCCTTCGGGTAGCCCATCAGCAAAGAAGAAGCCATCCTCACGACAGTCGCTAACCATGACGCGCTCCATTGCAGTCGGTGCCTTTAGGTATGTACCTTTTGGCAGAAAGTGCCCGTCGTCAACGGGATGGATCACTACAATGCCGAGGTGCTCCTGAGCTTTGACGAGGTCCTCCCATGGCCGCGTTCGCAGCGCTTCTGCATCCGCCACGCCGAGATACTCGCAGACGCGGCTAGACAATGCCGCATATTCATCTAGCGAGTGCGCGCCGATGCCGCGCAGCGAGCCCGACAACAGCGCGGCTCCTCGGAAACGCGGGTTGGCCACACTTGCCTGCACGTGCGCACAGAACGCGCCAGACGACTGCCCAAACAGCGTCATACGCGTAGGGTCACCGCCCCAGTGCACTATATGCCGGTATACCCACTCAATGCCGAGCTGCTGATCCATCAGGCTAAAGTTGCCGCGGCCCTTCACGGGCAAAAAGCCAAGCAATCCCACGCGGAATTGCAGCGTTACAACAATGAGGGGCTTGCCAGTCCGAACGCTTCGCTCAACCCACGCATGCGGGTCGTTTACGCCGCGGTAGGCAGTGCCGGCGAGGTTGCTGCCCCCGTGTATCCACACAACAACGGGAATTCCATTATCTGATTCCAGCGTTGGGGTCGAAAGCGGGATTGTACGTAGATCCGGTGCGGTAATCATGAGGTTGAGGCAAGCGAACTCATCGAAATCAATTTTGAATTGCCGCACTGCCTCGGTCGGCACGCCCAGCGTGCTGTCGCTGTAGGGCGGACCTTGGGGGCACAGCGGTCCCTGTTCGAAGCATTGGCGGTCCCCGACATTCGCAGCGAGCTCTGCTGGCTCAAACCGCGCGGGAATTACCCCGAAGGGAACGTTTTTGAACTGCGCAACGACGCCATCGCTGGGGCCGGTAAAGCTGCCAACGCTGGGTACGCGCACCGTCCAGGCCGATGCCTCCACCGCCTCGGACCGAGAGCTGCTCTCATCTGCCGGGGACGGATGTTCGGCAAATGCTTCCGCGTCCGGGTTTGCCAATGGCGCGCGCTCAGCCATGCCACTGCCTTGAGCCGCTACAGTGCTGGGGTCTAGTGGGGCCAGCTGCAGGCTCTGCCGGCCGCTCGGTTTTACTCTTCCCACGCCGAGCTGCTCACATGCCAGCCTCGCCAGGCTCCTGGGCTGGGCGACGCATGGCCCTTTTCTTCCCAGCTCCTGCGTCGCACCGAGCTCTCCCAGCTTGACGATCGCTCGCTCGCGCTCGCCATGCCAAACCCGGGGACCACCCTGGTTGTGGACGACGACATATCGCGCACGCTGAATAAATATACTCCGGCGCAGCTGCTCGAAATCGTCGAGAACCTGCGCCCGCTCAGCGAGTCGAACCCCGCGCAGGCGCGGCAGGTCCTCGCAAACAACGCCGATCTCACGTACGCGGTCGTCCAGAGCATGCTGCTCATGGGCCTCGTCGACGAGGAGGTTGTGCTCTCGTTGACTGATGCCGCGCGCAGAGATAGCTCGGCGCCCGGCCGGTCTGCGTCGCCCGCGGCCGCGGCACCCGCTCCGGCCCCGCAAACTGTGGAGCAGCGCCTCGCCGCGCTCGACCCGCAGCAGGCTGCCATGGTCCGGCAGGTCCTGGCGCTGCAGGAAGAGCACATTGCGGCGCTGCCGGCCGAGCAGCAGACGATGATCCGCCAGATCAAGCGCGACTACGCTTGACGACAGCAGGACTGCGCCCCGGCAGCCCCTCGCACTCAACCGCGGCGGTGAATGACGCGGGTCACGCTGATAGTCGGGGGTGCTTTTGTATTCTTGTATATATTTTATTTGCGGCGCTCCGGTGCCGCCCTGTGTCGCTAAAGCTGCCGTACAGCCTCGCGCGACCCCGCACTCTCCCTTCTTACTACTACTACACATGTTGCGCCTCGCCAAGATCAGCCTAGCCCGGGCAAGCCAGCTCGCCGCGCGCCCCGCCAATTTTGCTGTGCAGCGCCCAGCCGTGCGCGCCTTCAGTGCGGTTGGTCCTCTGCGCGCTGCCGATCCATTCAAAATCCCAGACTTGAGCGAGGAGCAGGTCCAGGAGATCATGCAGAATCCAATCGTGGCCAAGCTCGCGCAGTCGCCGCGGACGATGGAAGAACTCAAAAAGACGACTACACTCATGGCGTCCAAGGGCTTCTCTGGCGAGCTTGGCATGATGCAGCAAGTAAAGCTGATGATGGACTCAGAGGTCCGCGAGCAGCTGCTCTCGCTCAAGAAGCTCATGGACGAAGAGGGCATACAGCTCAAAAGCGAGGATATGTCCGGCCTTTTCAAGGCAATGGGCATCAACAACGGCGGGGACAAATAATTGTCCAAAAAAAAAGCTTACAGCAAATAAGATCATTATGCAGCCTATGTATATACGGGCCCAGCTCAAGCCTTGGCGAGGTACGACAGCAAGTCAACCTTGGTCACGATGTGCACAGGCTTGAGCCCGTCGGGACCATCTTCGGTGACGATCGCGGCCGAGTTGTGCTCAAAGAAGCGGCCAAGATCCTCAAGCGGGGTTGACGTCGTGATCTCGGAGAATGCCTTCTTGGCAGGCGCGGCGGCGCCGCGGCTAAGTGGCGAGGGCTTGGAGAACGACGACAGCTTGCGGAAGTCGATCATCACATGCTCAACTGGCGTAGAGCCGGTCGCACGCTGGCGCGAAATGTACGCAAGAACGTTGCCAAGCGTCACGAGACCCACCAGCTTGCCGTTCTTGAGCACGGGCAGCTGGTCAAAGCCCTTCTCGCGCATCGTGTCGATGGCCGCACTGGTCGCCGCGCCGGCATCAACGCTAACAAGAGGCTTGAGACGCAGGTCGGCGATGGTTGCCCCCTTGTATTGCGCCTTGCGCGCAGCACGCGCCTCCAGCACCGAGTCGTCGACGAATTGGTTGTACTCCATCCAGTCATCGTCAATGAACTTCGTCAAATACGAGCGCACGCTGTCTGGGAACACAACTACGAGCGTCTCACCCTTCTTCATCGTCTTTGCAACCTTCAGCGCTGCCGCAAGCGCGCTGCCCGACGAGCCTCCAACAAGTAGGCCCTCTTCGCGAATAAGGCGGCGCGCGAGCAGGAACGACTCGCGGTCTTCAGTCTTGATCCACTCGTCAACAATAGAGCGGTCAAGAACGTCCGGAATAAAGTCGTAGCCAATGCCCTCAACCTTGTAGCTCTCATGCGTGTCATTGAGAGACTCTGGCACGGCCAGGATGGACCCTTTAGGGTCAGCAGCCACGACGCGAACTTCAGGATTGTGCTTGCGCAGTGCACGAGCAATACCCGTGATAGTACCACCTGTACCAGCACCGGCAACGACAGCGTCAACATGGCCGCCAGCCTGCTCCCAGATCTCTTCGCCAGTCTCGTACTCGTGGGCCAGCGGGTTATTGGGGTTCGCATATTGGTCGAGGATGACCGCGTTCGGGATCTCCTTCTGCAGGCGCTTGGCTACACCAATGTGCGACTCTGGCGCATCCCAAGCAGCCTCAGTGGGCGTGCGCACAATCTCAGCGCCAAGAACTTTGAGCACACTGACTTTCTCGTTGGACATCTTTTCGGGCAGCGTAATAATTGTGCGGTAACCACGCACGGCGCCCATCAGCGCCAGGCCAATACCAGTGTTACCACTCGTGGGCTCAATCAGCGTTGAGCCAGGACCAATCCGACCGTCCTTCTCGGCCTCAAGAACCATACGGCGGGCAATGCGATCTTTGACAGACCCACCTGCATTGAAGTACTCAAGCTTGGCCAAAATGGTGGCCTCGATGCCCTCAGACTGAGGAATCTTGTTTAGCCGCACGAGCGGCGTGTTGCCGATCTGCTCAACGATGCTGTCCAAGGGTGCCATGGCAAATGGGTGTGGAGAGATTTTTTTTGGAAGGCGCGCCTTGCCTAACCGAGCACCTGCCAATCGTCCCAAGCACACGCCTCGCCCCGCGCTGCAAGCCTCACGGCTGGCTTGATCAGCCGCGGTCAGCGGTCATGACGCAAGCGGCTGTATAAGGGAGATGCAAGCTAGTTCATATCAGGACAATTAGGTCCATATCATAATTTAACGGTGCCTGCAAGGTGCCCTTCTACCACGATAACTCTGTTTCGGTAGATGCTTGTCCCGTCTGTACCCGCTGCCTGCATCTGGCTCGCGGAGACCTGCAGCCTCGCAGAAACCTGCGGCTGGGGCTCGCCGCTCCCAGCATCTGAACTGGCAGAATGCCAGTCTAGCCGTGCAGGCTCCTCGACTCATGATGACGTGACGTACGTGAACTGGAAGCTACACCATTAATCAGTGCTCAGAAGTCAGCCCACTGAAGCTCCCGAGCGGCCTCGGAAGCATAACCTCTGATAAGGTCCAGTCCGTTGGGTTCAGGTATAATGCAACCAAGAGCCGCCGATCGAGTCTCCAGTTTCAGCACACCCCGCCATTAGGACTGAGGCCCTGTCACAAATTTATTAACACATTCCGATATTCTGTGAGATTCATGAATGACAGAGGCCATTGTCCTTGCACTTCAACTTGAAAGGCCCTCCACATCTTGTGGCGGATCTGACCCCGTGACCTTGGCTGGTTCTGACCCGATCTGTAGAGTCCGATCCTTGCGTGACCTGCATCACGCGAGTCAATCCGGCCTGAAAACTCGTCCAACACGGCGCGTCTATGCACTCGCACCATTCGCATTCGGGCCAATTCTGCCAGCATGGTCAAGATACGCTCGAGGACGTAATTAACCGAGCTATCGAGCTGGGTTTCACGCGCTACTGTTTGACGGAGCACATCCCACGGCTTTCGCGAGCACATCTCTATCCCGAAGAACTCAAATCCAACACAACTCTTGAGGATCTCAGCGAAACATTCGACAGCTTTTACCGCGAAGCGCAAAGGCTGAAGGCCAAATATGCGGGGCGCATTGAGCTCCTTGTGGGTTTTGAATCTGAAGGCCTGAATCCGGACTATCTGCAGTTCTCCAAAAAGCTGTTGACCGAATACAAGTTTGACATGTTTATTGGCTCAATACATCATGTTGATGAAATCCCGATTGACTACGATCAGGCGCTATGGGATGCTGCGCGCGATCACGCGGGCGGCATCGAGGAATTGTACGAGCGGTACTTTGACCAACAATACAGCATGATCGAGGCCCTAAGGCCCCCTATAATTGGCCACTTTGATCTCATTAGGCTTTTTTCACCAGATTTTGACTTGCAGAACTCGCGCGTTTGGCCGAAGGCACGCCGCAATATTGAGCTCGGGGTCCAGCTCGGCTGCCTGTTCGAGGTGAATACTGCGGCGCTCCGCAAAGGCCTTCCAGAGCCGTATCCCAACCAGACTATTGCCAGAGTGATTTCTGACCTGGGCGGTCACTTCTGTCTTAGTGACGATGCTCATAGCATTTCTCAGGTCGGCACTAATTATCGCAAAGTTTTGCCTTATCTAAAGGCACTGGGGAGACCGCTCAAGTCAGTCGACGGCATCGAATTGACTTGGGATGACATGGACGTATGGTCCAAGCGCTATAGCTTGAGTTGATGTAGTCGCTCTGGAGGATTAGCTGTATAAATATATGCTGTAGGAGCCGCCTTGAAATGCGAATGTTGGGCTTGTGCCCGTGCGACGGCCATCTTATTTAGCACGAGCTGTAGTTTGAGCTGGCCTATTCACTTCTCGATCCTGGGGCACTCGCGGCACCTTGGCGAGCGAGCTCGTCGGCGCGGTTGTTGCCAACACTAGTTGAGTGGCCCTTGACGTACTCCAACCTGATAGAGTAGCCTTTTTCGCGAAGAGACCTCATGCGAGCGCGGACAGATTGAATTAAATCTTGATTCAAAACGTCTTTACCGCCCGTCACTTTCCAGCCGTTGCGTTCCCACTTTTCTGCCCATTTTGTAAGTGCATTTATTGAATACTGCGAGTCTGACTTGATCACATATGGGCGCCCACGGTCGAGCTTCACTAGCACGCTAAGTGCTTTTTCTATCGCTAGAAGTTCGCCGCGGTTGTTGGTCTGATCACCCTCTACGCGACCGCAGCAATTGCGCGGGTCATCTTCGCCGAAATAAACGCCCCAGCCGGCTCGAGCGCTTGCGCGGCCGTTAGAGAGAGCACTCCCATCCGTGTAAATTTCCAAAGCATCGTCCGGAGATTTCTCGCCTCTTGCCGGCTGCTCCACGGCTGGCAGCTCCTCCAGCAGTGTGATTTTGGGGACTGCCGACCCACTGTGGGGCCGCGAATAAGGCAAAAGCCGGGTATTCTGTGACGCACGTGCAGAACTGGATGCTTTTCCTGAACCACCTTGTGTTTTGTACGGAACCGTTTTGGCTTTTAAGAAGGCGTCTGCTTCGGCACGCGTTGTGAAACCTTTGAATACCGCACCAGGGAATCCCTGGACAGCCGCGGACGCCCGCGCCCACGTGTCAAATACGCCAGTCTCACGACCACGCCGCACGGCATACAATTTTTGTGCCATTGACAGTTTGAACGTTCTTGATAGCAGAAAAGCGCGCGAAACTGCGCGGCGCATCCACCGCTCTTGAGCAGGCTGCTGCTGGGAGAGTGAACGTCAACTCACGTCGCGCGTACCTTGCATTTATCCAGACGCGCGCATAGGACATGCTGCGTACCCTCGCTCGGACGCAATCGCTCCTGCACTTTTGGCGGCCGGTAATATTTAGTCTGCGTCATGCCTCTACGCTTGGCGAGATTTCCGACCTGGTCCCGCGTTCGGGGAAGGTCACCCTCGTGCGCCAAAAGGAGGTGACGCAGAACTTCAGCCTGCGCGGGCTGCGGATGCGGCCAAATGAGAGCCTGCAGATTGTCAATATTCGGCCCACGGGTGCCGAGCAGGATCCGCAGGTGGTTGTAAAGCTTGTTCGAGCAGAGGCGGCGTCGCCCAAACCGGCACTGAGACCACCGGCGGGCGCTGCTGCCAGCGATGCGGTTGGCGCAGAGCCTACTAAAGACAGCGCGGCGGATGGTACGTCGTCGGCACATCGCAAAAAGGAGAAAAAAGTCAAGCCAGTCAAAGTCAAGACCGTACAAATCAGCTGGCTGATTTCCACCAACGATCTTGACGGGCAGAAACGCGCGTCGATCGAGTCGGGGCTGCAGAAGGGACACCCTGTGCACGTCGAGATCAAGCGGCAAAAGTACAAGCATGGGGCACAGCTGAGCGCGCTCGAGCTCGAAAGTCGCGCGCGGCTCGTTGAGCACGTGCGGAAGCTGCTGGACGCGAGCGGCGAGCCATTGAAGCCGCCTTCGGGCTCCGTCTACTCGTCTATGCTATTCCAGTACGGCCCTAAGCGCGAACAGTAGCTGTCTTTCAAACGTCGCATTAATACATAGTCATGATTTACGATTCTAGGCGATCGATCCGGTCACGAGGAAAGCACCGCCGCGATCATCCCAGAACGGCATTCCGCAGAGCACAGCTGTGCCATTCGATGCGGCTGCCGAGCAGAAGGCCCCGGCATACGGTGCTGGGCCAGTCCCCATGGATAGGGGCGCAGGGGCACCGAGCGTGACGTTCCAGAGCTCGCCGGCTTCTGTCACGGCGTGGGGTGCCGATACATAGAGGGTCTGCCCGGCAATTGAGCCTGCGCCGCCGAACCATGCGTGCACACCTGCCGGACCCGCAAGCTCCCGACGGTCCGCATTCTTGTATACAAAGACGGAACCTGCCTGTGCGGCGGCACCGCTCGCAACAGGTGCTCCGATAGCGATAAAGTTATCGCTCGCCGCTAATAATCCACCGCCAAAGTGAGTTGATGGCTCGCCCTCAAGAGTTAGCAGCAAATAGTGGCCGTACCTATCATACCCATAGACCAAGTCTTCGCCCGGTGCACCTACGAGCACGTATAGGCCCGACTTGGCGAGTCGCGCCCCGAATCGAGCGTAGGCGGTCTTTCCGACAAGCGGATGGGCATAAACAGGCTCTGTATGATGGGGCCCCGCCAAGAGCGCGGCCCGAAGGACGGCAAGTGGAACGGGCCATACCGCACCGGCCTGTGCGAGCGTGCCGACATCGGCGAGCGGCGCACCGACATAAAGGTAACGGTCGTCTGATAGCAGCGACGCACCCACATGCTTGGTTCCTGCACGGCCGTAAGCTGTAACGGCACTGGGCCATGCCAATGCGCCAGAGGGTTTCCCCACCTGATCGAAAATATCGATACGACTCAACCCAGGGCTGGCAACGAGCAGGTAATCGAGCCCGTCGATGCGCATGGATGCTAACGCCGAGCCAAAGCGGGCATCAAACTCGCCACGACGCTTGCCTACACCGCTCACGGAGAACTTCAGAGCGAGCGTCGCGCTGTCGAATATGTCGACACGTGCGGCACCCGGCGACCCGACAGCCCATGAACCGTTGAGCCAGGTTGCCGCAGTTCCGAAGCGGGCGCCCGTTTCGCCCACCAGAGGCGGGGCATCGAATTCGCTGGCGGCGGAGGCAGGACGCCCGCGCCCCCGCCCACCGCGCTTTGGTTGTCTGGTCACAGCCTGCGCGGCCCCATGCATCGCATCCAGGACAGCCTGTACGGTCGGGTGTCCACCAATGTGATAGCGACTTTTCTTGTGGCTGTTCAGACCGCGAGGAAGAGGCGGTGGCAACAAGCCGGTATCCGCTTCGATCATGCCATCAGTAATGCTCTCATTATCCGATATGTCTTTTGTATCTTGTAATAGCGGTCTCTTGGGCTTTTTTCCGGCAAACACTTGGCACATGTCCCACGACGCGACCTCGCCCGGTGCGCCATCTGCCAGCCAGCCTAGCAGCACCGGTAGACACTCGCGGATCTGCGCATCCATATCAAGTAGTCCGCCAACCGGGTACTCCTCCAGCTGGTCAAAAATTGTTGGCGATGCCTGTGCGTAGCGTGAATAGGCAATCGGGGCAGCACGGCGCTCCGCATGGAGGGCCGCGCGGCCCCGCGACATGCAATAGTTGATCTGGAACGCCGATACATGATATCCAAGCGTGCGCAGTACCTCACTGATGTCGCCCGTATCCCAGTCCCAGGTTTCCTGTAACCACGCCGCGTCGCGACCCGACGCTAGCAGGCGGTGCACGTGGATCATGTCGCCGCCGATGTCGAGCGTTGTGTGGGCGGCGTCAACATCGCCATTGAACTCGCTGGCGGCCATTGCTGCAAGCAGGCCTTGCTGGAGCCCTAACGAGTGCCACGCAACGTCCGCGACCTGGTGCGTGAGCACACCGACTAGGAAGGCCTGCAGGCGGCCTGCATCCTCTCCTGCAGCCCGCTTGGCGGCGACGAGCCGCGCGCCCGCCGCAAGAAACGGCGGCCAGTGCGCGGCCTCTGCTGCCTCCGACTGGCCCATGCAATCATAGAAGGCGTCTGGGTAAAATGCTCCGGCCCGTACGTATTCACTATGCGCGCGCATCGCCGCGGGTATCACCGCCTCGGCCCGCTTCACCAGCGACAGGTGCACACTATGTTAGTTCTGAGCCATTGGCCTACACTGACCGGTCCTCAGCGCGAACCCCTTGAAATCTGGAGGCTACTTACCCCACTCCGCATGTTTGTGCAATGGCCAGGACTGCTGCCGCCGCCAGAAACGCAATCATGTTGACACGCGCTGCGCCTGCCGGGGCAAGGCGGGGTCGCTAAGCCGGGTCTTGGGTCCTGAAAGTATGCATGGGGAAGGCGCAGCGCACGGCGAAGCCCATCAGTTCAACTCATTTTGTATCGACTTGATAGATTTGTCCCAATATCCAAATACATAGACGAAAAAAGCAGGCCGATAACCTTAGGGAACACAACTAGTTACATCAAGGCCGCCCAGCTTGAATCAAAAAGAATGCCCACTGCCAGGATTGAACTGACGACCTTTGCATGTCACTTATGTTACGAGTGCAACGCTCTACCACTGAGCTAAACGGGCTCTTCTTGATACTTCCATTCTTATATACTATATAATACGGTTTACAATTTTGAACGCAAGGTCACCGGCTGTCAAGACCATGCACACCGGTTCTCCTCGGAACTAGTGTCCAGTCGCCATGAATAGTAGATCTATCCTCTTATGACTCAATACTTAGGACTACCGTGCTAAGGAGTGTTGAACTCGATTGAGCTGTACTTGAAGACCTTCTATTTGCCGCAGATGAGTGAATGTCGATGGCCGCTTGCGTGCACCACCCGAATGCAACCGCCACCGTAAAGTTCAGATTATGCTGAGGCGGCGGGCAGATTGGACTCTTTTATGCACCTTCGGTGCTTGAATTGATTGATTCGCTTAAGTGACGGAGTCATTGCCACCCGCTCAGCCAGCTTCCGCAGCCCCCACATCCAGGCAGCTCACGTAAAACACGCGTTCCTGGCGCGAACCGCTATGCATCTTTATTAACTGTTGCATGAGCAACGATGAACATCACAAAGGCGTACAAATATCAGCGGCGGAAAAAGAAGGCGGCGCTTCCACTTCTTCCTGGCGACAAAGCACTGCTTAAAGAGCTACAGGCCGAGCGCGAGGGTCGGAAACTGGACCCTGAGCGGCTTGAACGGACAGGCCAAGCTGATCTGCCGTGGCAGGTAAATACGGCGGCGGTGGCCAGCCCGCTGGCCGTCCCCGCCCATTTGCGGACAGGGCCGGTGCGAACGCCGGCTTTGCCCCCGTTCGACCTTGATGCGGCGCTCGCGCGGGTAGCCGAACACACTTTCCACGCACTGCCCGAGCGTGGCGTCCAACGTGACGCCGTGGCGGCTGTGCTAAACTTCCGCGCTCGCGTGCCACCGCTCGCCACGGTCGCGCAGCTGAATGGAATCTACCCCGCGTCTACGACGGCGGTCGAGCGTGCAATCAACGCCGCGCGGCGCGCTGGCACCGTACGCCTGCTCACCGTGAACGTACCCGGCGCCAATGACCTCGTTGTTTCCGCTGAGGCGTTCTACGCGGCAATGGGCGGCGGCGAGCGGCGGGCGGATGGGAGCGGAGATGGCGGACTCGACAATAGACCCGATGTGGCGGCGCCGCTTGATGCGCTGGACGCCGAGCTTGCCGCGTTTCTCCGCGCGCGGCCGGAGGCAACGTGGTTCTCGCGCGACGAACTCACCGCCGCCGGGTTTGGGCCGCGCCTAGCTGAAATCGTTGCGCGCGGACACCTCGCACTCGACCCTTCACGCCCAGGTGTGCACACCGTGACGACACCGATGCAGGGCGCGTTCGTCAAGCTCGTGTTGGCGGCTCGCAAGTGGCTGTTGAAAGCTCTGGCGACTAACAAGTGGAGCGAGCTTCCCGAGACCGTGCTGCTAGAGCGATTCGCCGGGTCTGCGTATTACTGGCGCGACTACAAGGGCGTCGAGCTCGAATGGGTGCTGTATGATGCCGTCGGCGCGGGCTTCGTCGAGGGCTTTGGCACACCCGTCGGTCGCGGCTGGAAGGTTCTCCGCACACGTTAGCTCACCGAAGCATGAATTAGCGCGAGTCACCGCACTCACTTGAGTAAGCTCATCTCTAGAGAGGCCAAGACTATTAGCTACGATGTACATAGAATGACAATCGCCGATGCTGCTTATTGCCGCATAGTCATCTTCTTCTGCTGCTTGCGCATCTCCTTCTCCTGCTGTTTCTTCTGCAGGCGACGCTGCTCCTTGTCGCTCAACTGCGCAGTCTCCTTCTCGGCCTTGCGGCGCTCCTCAGCTTTTTTAGCCTCAATTTCCTCGAGGCGCAGCGCCTCGGCGGCCTTGCGGAGCTTGTTGATCTCAGCCTCGCGCGTACCCTTGATCTTCCGCGCCGCCTCGCTCTTGAGCGGGCGCTTCGAGATCAAAAAGTCAACAAAGTTGACTGCCGCGTCGAGCACCTGCGCGACCTTGGCCGCATCAGCAGCGTTGCGCGGGTACTTGAACGACACGTGCACACGACTGCGGGGGATCACATCCGACACGCTCTTGGGCGCATCTACGCGCTGATCCGTGACGGCAAAGTGTTCGAGAATGCCCTCAGCACCGCTGACCGCGGCTGCAAGCTCGGGGGTGAACAGCGTCTCGATCGCATCGTTGTGCTCGGTCATGAAGGCAAAGTGCTGCGTCAACTTGTCACTGTCGGATGTGCGGGTAAGAGATAGGTAGTAGTTCTCCTCGCGCGCCTTCTGCATGTGCTCCTTGTTGACCACAGCGAAAATAACCGGCTCGATGGCCGTGGGATCCCAGGGCGAGATGGTCACGTCGATGTTGTCGCGGTGGCCGCTGATGGACGCTGCGGCGGGCACGACGAGCGCAATCGACTGCAGAATGACATTCTGGCGGTCGATAAGGTGAAAATGAGCAAGCAGGGACGCCACATTTTGACGACCGGTTGCGTAGGTCGTGTAGGCCGAGTTGGAATCGCGGATCAACTCCCGGCTCTCGTCAACGCCGACCTGGGCAAACTGCGCCTGCAGCGTCGGCCGAGCGGCATCAAGCCAGGCATTCACGCGGGACTTGTTCCGCCACACGCCCCAGTAGTGCGTGGCAATGAACGCAAAGAACACGATCACAATGAAGGCCTCTTTTTTCCAGTCGTGGGCCAGGAGGCGCTCATGGAAGCTCATGGCGTTCCACTCCGCAGGCGAGAAGTTGTCCGAGACCGTCAGCTGCATCAAAACCTGCTGCCAGACGGGCACATCGGCGCGCGCGGCGCCGGCTTGAGCGAGCAGCCAGAACATGGTGTCGTGGAGAGTCGAAATGCCCCGCCGTTAGCTAAGACGTGGGGAACTCGCAGCCGCAGCTGGCGCTGGCTGGCTGGGAGAGTAGGCGCGATTCCATGTGAGCTGGGAGCGTGGGTGAAACTTTGGCAGCCCGTGCATGCTCAGATCTATCCAGGCGCTGGCAGCGGGGCCACAGGGGCACGCACTCTGGGGAAGCGGCCGGGCAGGAGCGACCGGGCCACTCGGTCTGTGGGCTCCCTTGGCCGCCCGCGCGCGCTTCCGGCCTCCCGCTCGCACGGTCGTTAAGAAGGTCGTGTCGCTCGAGGCGCCGGCCGACCTCGAGGCGCGCATCGCCGCAATTCCCGTCGAGCGTTACCGCAACTTTTCGATTGTTGCGCACGTGGACCACGGAAAATCGACGCTCAGTGACCGGATGCTCGAACACACTGGCGTCATTGCTGCCGACGGCGGTCGTGGACAAGTCCTGGACAAGCTCGAAGTCGAACGGGAGCGCGGCATCACCGTCAAGGCGCAAACTTGCAGTATGATCTACACGAACGCCGATGACGGGCTAGATTATCTGCTACATCTTGTGGATACGCCAGGGCACGTTGACTTTCGGCAAGAGGTTGCGCGTTCGTACGCCGCCTGCGAGGGAGCGTTAATCCTTGTCGATGGCAGTCAGGGCATACAGGCACAGACTGTCGCTAATTTCGAATTAGCATCCGAGCTTGGACTCGAGCTTGTTCCCGTCATTAACAAAGTCGACCTTCCGCATGCGGACGTGCCGCGTGTGACGGAAGCGCTGCTTGACAGGTTCGAGCTCCTCGACCCGGTGCCAATATCTGCAAAAACGGGCCTGAATGTGGCTGCTTTGTTTCCCGAGATTGTGCGGCGTATTCCAGCGCCCACGGCCGATGCGAACGCGCCGCTGCGCTCTCTGCTTGTTGACTCGTGGTTTGATCCGTTTATGGGTGTTGTGCTGCTTGTCAAAGTGGTCGATGGCCAGATTCGCCGCGGGCTGCGGGTTGCGTCGGCGCATACAGGTCTACGCTATGACGTCAAGGAGGTCGGGATCATGTATCCCGACCGCGTTGCGACCAAGCAGATCAGCGCGGGCCAGCTGGGCTATGTGATCACGGGCATGAAGAAGAGCCAGGATGCCCACGTCGGTGATACCTTCATGGAAGCCGCACGGCCCGTTGAGCCACTTCCAGGCTTCGAGGAGGTCAAGCCGATGGTGTTCCTTGGTGCGTTTCCTGCACAGGGTGCCAACTTTGAGCAGCTCGAGGAGTCGATAGAGCTACTGACGCTAAATGACCGCTCCGTCACACTAGAGAAGGAGACGTCAAATGCGCTCGGTCAGGGCTGGCGTCTCGGATTTCTTGGAACGCTCCATGCCAGCGTTTTTCAAGACCGTCTGCAGCGTGAACACGGCGGCAAACTAATTTTCACGGCGCCGACCGTCCCGTACAAGCTTGTGCATAAAGATGGCAGTGAGCAGGTTCTCACAAACCCCAACGAATTTCCGCAAATTCTTGTGGGCCCCATGGGTGTGCGTGACAGACTGGAGCCGTTCGTACAGGCTACGATCCACACACCCAAAGAGTATGTGGGAAATGTTGTGCAGCTGTGCAATGCCTACCGAGGACTCCAGACCGACATTGAATACACATCGATAGGGGCTACCGGCAGCTCAGCGGGATCAAATAGCAGCGAGGAAGCGAGCCAAGCACGCTTACGTTTTCTGATCCCGCTCGCAGAGCTGATCAACGATTTCTTCGGCAAACTCAAGGGCGTGACCAAGGGCTACGCATCGCTTGACTATGAGGACGCGGGGTACCAGTCCTCCGATATCGTCAAGCTGGAGCTGCTTGTGAACGGGCATGGCCTCGATGCATTGGCCAAAATTATGCACTCGTCGCAGGTCGACACGCAGGGCCGCGCCTGGGTGCGCCGGTTCAAGGAATACCTTGGCCATGAGCTATTCGAGGTGATCATCCAGGCACGTTGCGGTAACAAAATCATCGCGCGCGAGACTATCAAGGCTAAACGCAAGGATGTGCTTGCGAAGCTGCATGCGGCCGACGTCTCACGCCGTAAAAAGCTGCTGGCCAAGCAGAAGGAGGGACGCAAGAGTCTGCAAGCTGCTGGACGGGTATCGATACCTGAGCGCGCTTATCAGGGATTTTTGTCGAACTGACGGCTCCATGCGCAGCATTTGCGCCGCGCCAAAAATAATTTATTTACCTGTACATAGCAACGCGTGCATATTTTAGCATCACTTGTGCCGCCGCTTGGCAGGCGCCGCGTCGGCGTCACCCTCGGCCCCGCCGATGGAGTCGACACTGACATCAGCATCCTCGCGGCCGGCCATGGCTTTCTTCAGGAACGCTTCAAGGTCGCTGTCGTTGCCGCTGGCCACAATGCGTCCAAGCTCAGCACGCTGCTCTTCCGAGACCGCAAAAGAATCATCTGCTCCCTCGGGCGCATTTTGGTAACCCACACGAACGCGTGCACCCTCGGGAAGCTCGGGCACGTCAATACCAGCTGCGCGCCGCAGCGCCGCGATCAGCTCAGGGTACTCTTCCTCGTCCTGAGCCTTCTCAAGTGGCGTCTGGCCATCGCTGTTGCGAGCTGTTTGACTCGCGCCAAGCTCGAGCAGGACAGCGGCAGTCGCGGCGTCCTCCACAGCGTGTAAGGGCGTATCACCGTCGTTATCAACGACATTGACGTCGCCGCCGTTGGCAAGAAGCCATCGAACCAGATCAATATGCCCGTACGACGCGGCAGCGTGGATCGGCGTGTAACCGTTATGATCCTTGCTATTAGGAGACACTGTGCCGGCGGTGATGAGCCGCTTGACCGTCTCCACGTCGTTGTCCGCGGCCGCAATCCACACGTTCGTCATTCCGGGCAGTGAAGCGGATCACTGCACGCGTGAAATAAATATTACATATGCATCGTGGGGATGAGCTAGTTCCAGTAGGCGAGCATCAGAGCGGTAAGGGGACCAAGTGCCGTGTAAGCGCCGCCTCTTACTGTCTGTCAGTCCGCCAAGCCTGCACTTGCACCGAGGCTGCGCCAACCGCTGGTAATGTTGGCAGACTTTTTATCAGCAGTCAAGTACCACACGGGTGCTCTTGCACCGAGTGAGACTGAGGCGTACGAGGCAGCCCGCGTCAAGCGGAAAGACGATGCCGACTGCAAGCAGTGCAACTCGTGGAAGAAGTGGCTGCTCAGCTATTCGCCGACGGTGCGCTTTCTAGCCGAGAACGTTGATCGTGTGGGTGGCAATATCAACAGTAATAACATCGTATGCGCCAAGTGCGACGAGATGAAGTCGGGCGGGTTTCACCCCGAACTTGGCATCCTTTTATGTCAGAACAAGTTGTTCTCCCGCAGCCATGCCGAGGACACGCTTGCACACGAGCTCGTGCACGCCTATGACCACTGTCGCTTTGATGTTAACTGGGAGAACCTTCGTCACCACGCCTGCTCGGAAATTCGTGCGTCCTCGCTCTCGGGCGAGTGCCGCATGATGAACCAGATGGTGCGTGCTGGACACTGGCAGTTCGCCAAGGGTCACCAAAACTGCGTTCGTCGCCGTGCGACGCTCAGCGTGCGGGCCAACCCGAACTGTCCAGATGACGAGACCGCTGCGCTTGTTGTCAACCAGGTTTTTGAGTCATGCTTCAGTGACACGCGCCCTTTCGACGAGATTTACCGTTGAAAAAAATCTTGGACCGGCAGGACCGGCCCAATTGTACATAACATAGATTAATTGCTATACGCCGGAGGACACGGCGGATCACGAACGACTAAAATGTCAAATAAAGGGAGCATAGGAGGGATGGACCTAGGCAGATCCCGATCCAGAAGTTCACGAGGCCCAGGACTGGCCGCTTGCGCATAAACTTGGTTCGGCAGATCATTTCTAGCGGGAGCTGCATGAGCTGCATCGTGAGCAGGTAGCCACGGACACGACCGAAGATCACGTACATAGTGAGCTCGTGCACGGCTGCCGACAGAATAAATGTTAGGAGCGTCGCCTGCATTTTCGACAGCTTCAGTGACGAGATAGACGAAAAGTATACGTGTCGTAAAAGGAAATTGTGCACAGGCACGTTCCAATCGCGAGCGAACTTATCCCAACTGGAGGAATTCCACCAGTCGCGGTAAAATGTGCGGTCCTTGAAGTACGTGAGCTCTGCCAAGCTATTGAGAACTGCGTCCCAAATAAGGTAGAACGTGAGAAGATAGCTCACGAAAAATGCTGGCATCATGTCCAGTAGGATTTGCGGATACTCGCGCAGGCGATGTCCGAGGGATGTGTTGCGCAGCTCGACGGCACGGATCGCGATCGGGTACAGATGCTGCTCAGACTGCATGATTAGCAGGAAAAGGATCCCAAAAGTCGCGGCCAGCTTCGAGAAAAGGAAGCCCCACCGAATGCGGTGCGTGCGCGGATACTCGAGCTGGTATATCAGCGTCGGATACATTGTGAACCAGAAGAAGTCGCGTAGGTTCACGTTGTCAGGGTAGCGCGTCTTCTTGCTCTGGAGATCCAGCTCCTCTTCATTGAAAAGGACGCGCGCCTCTAGCTCCTCGGCAACGTCTCCAATGCGGTCCGCCTTGGGCAGTTCATCGAATGCTGCACGGCACCACGCAAGCTCGCGCGTAACACGATCGAGGTGGCCATTATAGGTCGCGTAGGAGTATTGCTGCATAAGAAACGTGAGAGAATGCAGTACAAGGAAGATCTGCGCAATCCAGCAGAAATTGAACCAACGAGCAACCGCAATGAAGCTCAAAAGGAATGTAAGCTGCCACAGGTGCTGGAGCAGCCAGCCCGTGCGGTCGTAGCTGATATACCCACGCGCAATTAGACGCGCCAGGAAATATGTGACATAGTTGGAAAGGTACATGGCGCCGTCGACGAGCGCGACCTTCTCAATATCCTGCCACAGCAGCGCGAATATGTGCGTACTGAGAGGGTAACCAGTTTTGAGGATATTGGTGAGCATAATACGCACAGAGGAGATGCCAATGACAGTCCAGAAGAGGACCCAAAGGCCAAAGGCCGTGGACTGGCGCCACTCCAGCGAATCGAAGATAGTTGTGTCCTGCACGTTGCCGAAGCTATTTTGAAATGAGCGCCGCTTCTTAAGGCGTTCCTGCTCGGCAACGCTTGACTTGCGTCGGGCCGGCGTCGGCGGCCCGCTGTCGCCGACGGACTCGGGTGCAGGAGTGGCCGGTTCGCTGAGCTCGGGACCATTGCGGTATGTTTCCTTCACCGTCGTCTCTAGATGCTCGCGCCGAGGTTGGCCCATACGGCCGAGGGCCGAGGCGATGTCTTCGCGCACGTGGGCCATGTCACAGAATTCAGGACAGTCTGCTGAATTAAGTCAAGAGTTGGATGGCGCGCTGTGTCGGGGCCGGGCTCAGTGGAATACACCGCAGCTCCGGTTGCTGTATGTGGCACCGCGAACGCACGGTCCCCGGCCCGCATGCTTGTGCATAAGCAGCCGCAGTTCCGGGGCCGGGAGGTGGGCGCCCCGGTGAGCCGACCCCATCCCGCCACATGCTGGGTGGGCGCGCCGGCGCTTTGTCCCAGGCGGCCCCAACTTTCCGCCGCTCCGGCCCCCAGCCCGCTGCAACGGTCGACGCTGTAAAAAATATTAGCTCAGCGTCGGGCACTTGCCGACTGAAATATCAACTAGTCCGGTCGACAACAATGAGCCGCCCCGAGTATACAGCTCCACCCGAGGTGTTCTATGATGCTGAGGAGTCGGAGAAATACACAGAAAACACACGTGTTCAGCAGATCCAAGCTACAATGACTTTGCGCGCGCTGGAGCTTCTAAATCTACCTCCAGGGCAGCATATTCTCGATATTGGTTGCGGATCTGGGCTCTCGGGTGA
Organism: Wickerhamiella kazuoi; assembly: GCA_030555755.1. Lineage (NCBI taxonomy): Eukaryota > Fungi > Ascomycota > Dipodascomycetes > Dipodascales > Trichomonascaceae > Wickerhamiella > Wickerhamiella kazuoi. The sequence continues at coordinate 3,824 of JANIVI010000047.1, read as the reverse complement.
GATTTTGACAGAGGAAGGACACTACTGGGTTGGGATGGACATATCTCCGTCGATGCTCGGTGTGGCCCTTGACCGAGAGGTTGAAGGGGACTTGTTCTTGGCCGACATGGGCGCTGGCGTCCCGTTCCGTGCCGGTGTCTTTGATGCTGCAATTTCAATTTCAGCAATCCAGTGGTTGTGTAATGCTGATAGCTCGACAGCAGACCCTAAGCAGCGCCTGAAGCGCTTCTTTCAGACGTTGTACGCGAGCCTGAAGCGTGGCGGCAAGGCAGTGTGCCAGTTTTACCCCACAGACGAGGCGCAAACGAAAGCTATTTTGGACGCGGCCAAACTCACGGGGTTTGGTGGTGGTCTTATCATTGACAACGCTGAGGCTAAAAAAAATAAAAAGTACTACCTTGTGCTATCGGCCGGTGAAGGCGAGGAGGGCTTGAATCTTACAAACGTGAAGGTAGAGGCGACTGAGCACCGTGCGCGCAAGCGTAAGGGAGCTGAGGGTCGTATTGAGTACATCAAGCGCAAGAAGGATTCAGCACGCCGCCGTGGTAAGGTCGTAGCTGTGGATTCGAAGTTCACAGGCCGTAAACGTCGTCCCAAGTTCTGAACGCGCTATTTATTGAGCCAGCTCAAGAATGTAATTAATGTTAATAAAGTTGGTACTATTATCCCGGATAAGGCCAATGCTCACGCATCGGTATATCAGCAGGCTCGTCGCACATACCGCTGTTCCAATGCCAATGCGCTTAGCTGGCAGTCTTACCCCTACCCCTTTGATTTCGGCTCGCGGTTCCCCAGCATGATCAGCTCTCTCTGCCCCCCAGCCCGACGCGCGCGATCTCCCATTTCGCGTTAATAACCACGCGCTGGAAATTAAGCCCTTTAGCACTCCTCCCGTACACCATGGCGGACGCGTACGACGCTATTTACCTCAATCAGTCGCGCGTTCCCGGGCAGGTGCGGCTCTCTGAGCAGGGCCTCGGATGGAAGGCGAGCGAAAAGCCGCAGGGTGGCTCTGCGGCGCGTGCTAGTGAGCCGTTCTTGCTATATGCGAACGATATGCAGACCGCGCAATGGTCGCGGGGCGCCCGTGCCTGGATGTTGCGCTTTCAGACGCGCAGCGGCCCCGTGCAGCTCGACGGCTTTGAGTCCGAGGACTTTAGCCCACTCAAGACGGCCTTGGCCAAGAACTTTGACTTGACCCTCGAGCCGCGCGAGCACTCGCTGCGCGGCTGGAACTGGGGCAAGGTTGACTTTGAACGCAACGAGCTTGTCTTCAACGTGGCCTCGCGTCCAAGCTTCGAAGTGCCTTACAAGTCCGTTTCAAACTCCAATACTGTTGGCAAGTCGGATGTGGCGATCGAGATGGACCTCGACAAACCCGGCGACCGCCCCGCAGGTGGTGATGAGCTCGTTGAAATGCACTTCTACGTGCCCGGAACTGCACCCGCAGATGGCGCCGATGAGAACGGCGAGCCCAAGAAAGAGGAGAACGGCGACGTGAAGGTCAAGCCCGAGGATGGTGACGAGGACATGAAGGACGCCGATGGTGATGAGGATGCGGCTGATGGCGAGTCTGAGATTTCCGCGGCGGCTTTGTTCAACGAGCAGCTGCAGAAGCGTGCTGATATTGGCATAGCCTCTGGTGCTGAGCTTGTGGCCTTCGAGGACATCTTGTTTCTTACGCCGCGTGGCCGTTACGACATTGACATGTACGAGGAGACATTCCGGCTACGGGGTAAGACGTACGACTACAAAGTCAACTACTCGATCATTCAGCGTATCTTTGTGCTGCCAAAGCTTGACGAGATTCACAACGTGGTGATGCTACAGCTCGACCCGCCGTTGCGCCAGGGCCAGACACGTTACCCGTTCGTGGTGATGGAGTTTTTGCGTGAGGAGGAGCAGCTCGAAGTCGAGCTCAACATTGACGAGGCCGAGTTCGCCGCCAAGTTCGCAGGCCGCCTCGACAAGAAGTACGAGGAGGTTGCGTTTCAGGTGGTGGCAAGCCTTTTCAAAGGTCTCTCGAACCGTAAGATCACATTTACTGGCTCTTTTGTGTCGTCGCACTCTCAGCCTGCCGTCTCCTGCTCGCTCAAGGCTGCGCAGGGTGCGCTGTACCCGCTCGAGAAAGCCATGCTCTTCTTGAGCAAGTCGCCCGTGTACATTCCTTACACAGAGGTCGCCAACGTGCGGTTCTCGCGTGTGGGAACGTCGGTATCGACGTCCCGCACATTCGACATGACTGTCTCATTGCGGGCGGGCGCGGGCGAGCACCACTTCCTTAATATCGACCGTGAGGAGCAGAACCCGCTCGACGTGTTCTTCCAGAGCAAGAATATCAAGACGGTCAACGATGTGAGCGAGGAGCAGAAGATGCTGGATGCAGCGCTCGCGGGCGAGGGCTCGGACGACGACGACGCGGACGCGCCGGTAGGTGGCTCGGAGGACGAGGGGTCCGAGGACGAGGACTTCAATGCGAGCGAAGAGAGCGATCCCGCTGAGGAGTTCGATTCGGACGCCGAGTCGGCCTCGGGCGAGGACGATGATGACGAGCCGGTTAGCGGCGACGAGCTACCGCCGGCGAAAAAGAGCAAGCGCGAGTAGCGCGAGCACGCTAGCGTGCAACCAAACTGAAATCAAAGCCGAGGCAAAATATATAACTAAACGCTGCTCGAAGCAGGTAATTAACCTTCCTGTATAGCACTGTACATGTGTGTCTCTGGAAACTCACAACATTTCGGCCCACCACGTCTGGCCGTGACGGGTGTACCAGTCGGCTGTCTCCGCGAGGCCCGCCTCGAACGTGACGCGCGGCTCCCACCCAAGCTCGCGCAGTTTCGTGTAGTCGAGCGCGTAGCGGCGGTCGTTGTAAGGCCGGTCGCGCGTGTGCGCGACGAACTTTGTCTGCACCACCGGGTCGGCTGGATCGAGTCCGACGGCGCGCAAAAGCAGGTCGAGCACGGCACGGTTGGTGTGCACGGAGTCGGAGCCAATGTTGTAGACGCCGCCAACCTCCCCGTGGTGCAGCACGGTGTCGACGGCGCGCGCCACGTCGGCGGCGTAGATGTAGGTGCGCTCGTGGGCCCCCGAGCCCTGCAGCTCGCACGCGTCGCCGCGCAAAATGTTCGTCAAGAACTTGGGCACGATCTTTTCGGGATACTGCTTGGGCCCGTAGACATTTGTGCAGCGCACCGTGGACGCTGGGATGCGGAAGCTCTGCATATATGCGTGCACGAGCAGGTCGGCGGCGCCCTTGGCCGCCGCGTACGGATTAGAGGGAAGCAGCGGGTCGGTTTCGACATTCTGGGCGCCTGGAGCGGCCTCGCCGTAGACCTCGTCGGTCGAGAACTGGACAAAGCGCTTGAGCCGCTCGGCGCCCGAGCGGCGCACCGTCTCGAGCACGACCTGCGTGCCCACAACGTTCACGTTGACGAAGCGGGCGGCGTTGTCGAAGGACTGGTCCACGTGCGTCTCGGCGGCCATGTGCACGACGTACGAGAAGCGGTACTCACGGAACAGCCGCGCAAGCGCAATGCCGTCGCAGACGTCGCCCTCGACGATGTGGATGTTGGGGAGCGGCGCTGGCTCGGTCAGGTTCAGCGGCGACGCGGTGTAGGCAAAGGCGTCGTAGACGACGACCAGGTAGCTGGGATGCGCTTCCGCAAGCCCGCGCGCGACCCACGAGCCGATGAAGCCCGCGCCGCCGGTGACCAGCACATGCTCCGTCCAGGCCATATGCCGCGCGGGGGTGGTAGACGCAGGGACGCCTCGCGCCGATGCCCTAACGGCGCTGCCGATCCGCTTGGGAGTATCGCCGCGCGCGG
>JANIVI010000046.1:0-33321 GCA_030555755.1 Wickerhamiella kazuoi | reverse complement strand
GCGCGGCCACCGCCGCGGGCACGTCTGTGAAGTCGAGGCCCTCCTGCGGCGGCAGGCGCACCCACCCGCCGGCCACGAGGTGCGGCGGGATCACCAGGATGTTGCGCATCACGTAGACCTCGTAGCGGTCAAAGACGGAGTCGATCACCGCCTGCAGCGCCTCAAGCACCTGCGCGGCGCCGGCGCGCAGCTCTCTGTGCTCGGTGTCGCCGTGCTTTGTGTAGTGTTTGGCAAAGTCTGCCTCGATCGCCTTGGCCAGCCGCAGCGCCGCGCCGTTGACCATGTTGATCACGCCGTCGACAATGCTGATGGGCGTGTACCCGAGAATCTCCGCAACAATGTCATTGCTGATGTTGAATGCCGACACCTCCATGCCCGCCGAGCGCCTGCCGTGCGCTTTGGTCGCGGGGTCGTCGTCGTCTCGGCGTGACGCGCGCGCGTCGTCAGCTGGGTCGGTCACGCGTCTGTGCCCTCCCGCGGCACGGCAGGTGGTGGGACCAAAGCGTCAGCCCGTCGCGGGTCTTGGGCCTTTAGCGACCGACCCGCAGCCCACCCACGTCCAATGGCGCCAAACCCATCCAAACAGGCCAGTGCCCTATTTCGGGATCGCGATTATGAGGGGGCACGCGAGCTGCTCCTCGAACAGGTCGCAGACGAGCCTGATAACGTCAAGGCCCTGCTCCTTCTTGGCAAGACCCAGCAGCTGCTGCACAACAATGGCGACGCCGCGCAGGCGCTGCGCGCCGCCGTGAAGCTCGATTCTGAGCTGGCCGTTGGATGGAAGGGCTTGATTCGCACCGAAATCGACCTGCAGAACTGGGATGGCGTGCTTGACAGTCTCGTGGGGTTTGTACGGGCGGTCGAGAAGACGCCGGAGGATCAGCGTGCGCTGGCCACGGACGAGTTTCAGCGTGTAGTATCTGCGATCACGCGCTCAAAAGACACAGCGGCGCAAAATCGTCTGCTGCGCTTGCAGCTCCCGGATTCGCCTATCTTCCCTTACTTGCAGGGCCGCATGTTTGATCCTGCCACGGCGCTCCGGAAACTCGTTACCTCGGCGACAAAGGCGCTGAACACGGAGCTGTCGAAGATTGACAGTCGTGCCAAGATGAGTATCAGCCACACGCCTGAAAAGGTCGCCAAAATGAAGCTTGCAGCCTACGCCGAACACGGTTTGGAGGACTTGCTCGAACAACTGCTGGATTTGAGCGATGATGACGCTGAGCGCCGCACCGCCGAGGCCCAGCTGCTCGATGTGCGCCTGAAACAGCTCACACTGATGCCCGCAGCACAGAAAGCCCCCGTGGCCGCGCTGGTCCGCGACCTTGCCGATGGAATGATGCTCTTCAATCCGCACAACCCGGATGCATTTTTTGTCACATGGGACTGGTCAGACCCGGCAGACTACTCCGACCTGGATCCAACACTTTTGCGGAAGTTCGTGGAGCTATTTCCCAAACACGGCTTGTCACAAATCATCGAGGCATTCCTACACTCGTCACTGTCTCCATTTTCCCTCGAGCCTAGCTCTGAACGCTCCGAGTCTGGTGGTAGTGGAGAGGATAAGCTTGCTGAGCAGGAGGCCGGTGCGGAGACTGCGCTGTGGTCTGAGCAGGCCGTGCTTGAGGCGTTCGACGCGGGCTACCAGGACTCAAACCGCATTCTCCTGGCGCTGCGCATCCTGTCGGATTTCTACCTACAAAATAAGCTCTATGAGCGGGCGCTGCAACTTTCTCAGGAGGGCTTGCGCCTGGTGAAGCAGTTCGCAGCAAGCTACGGTATCTCCCTGCCGCGCACTAAAAAGCATCTCAACCTTGTGCTTGCTACAGCTTACATTTATGTTCAGCCACCCAAGAACTTCGAACTGGCTGCTGAGATTTTCGACTCAGTGCTCAAGTCTGATAAATCAAATGTGATTGCTTCAATAGGCCGCGGCCTAATCTTGCTCGAGCAGGACAAGCTTGAGGATGCCGAGAAGATACTACAATCGGTTGCTAAGGCGCACCCGGACAACTACGATGCTGTGGCCCAGCTCGCATGGTGCCAGGTTCGCATGAAAAAGTTTGCCGAGGGCCGTGCCGGCCTACAGCGTGCTTTAGCACTGACGGGCAACTCTCCCGCCGCGCGCGACAATCGTGCGCTGCTTAACTGGAGAATAGGCTACTCCTTCTGGCAAGAAGACAGCATCCAAGATGCTTTCCAGGCGTTCGTCAAGAGTCTCAACGAGAACCCGAGCTACGCACCGGCTTTTACATATCTTGGTCTCTTTTACTCACGCATTGGCGATGAGACGCGCGCGACTCGTGCTTTCCATAAAGCCTTGGAAATCGATGGTGGTGAGAGTCAGGCGGGTATGTACCTTGCATCCAACTTTGCGGACGAGGGGCAGTGGGATTTGGTTGAAATCGTGGCCCAGCGGGTACTCAACTCGGACAAGCTTGATACGCAAAGCGTGCTAACAGGTGAGAAGCTTGCATGGCCATACCGCGCACTCGGAATTGTGTCACTGAACAAGGGCAACTTCAGTGATGCAGTCAGTTACTTTCAGCGCTGCCTTCGCATCCTGCCCCACGACGCTAACTTGTGGGTGGGCCTCGGTGAGGCTTACACGCGCACCGGCCGCTACAAGTCAGCCGAGAAAGCACTCATCCATGCAACGGTGTTGGACCCCACAAACATTTCTGCATATTATGAGCTGAGCATGGCACAGCGCGAGACTCTTCAGTTTGCGGCTGCTGCCGAGTCAATTGCCACGGCCATCCGCCTCTCATCGGCCGATCCCGCTCTCATTGCGTCGCTTGTGGAGAACCACATAGGTGCAGCCCGCACCCTGCACATGCGTTCCTTCCTTGGCGACGCGGCGGCCTCAGCCGCTGCGGCCGTGGCCGTGTGCGCGGGCAGCTTGGGCAAGCACCCCGAGCATCAGACTTTGTGGACCGGCGTGGCTAACGCATGTGAGATCTTCTTACTTACTCAGTACCACAGCGAGAAAGTGCCGCTGGATGAGCTCAACCAAATTCGGCAGCTTGCTGGTTCGGACGCTCTTGCGAGCGGTGCACCTACCGGACTGGCTGCTACAATGGTCCTATGCTGCGAGAAGGCTCTCGAGTACGTGCAGAAGAGCAAAGCTAGCCGCGCGGTAGCGCACTTCAATGTTGCATTATCGCAGTACAAGGTTTTCATGCAGTACGGTGGCGCAGCAAGTCTACAGAATGCGGCCATCGACCACGTGAAGCACTCTATCACTCTTGAACCGCGTAACGAGCTTTACTGGAACTTCTACGGTGTTGTCCTTCACAGCGTCAACCCCGAGGTTGCGCAGCATTGCTTCGTCCGCAGTTTGGTCCTGAATGGACGGTCTTCGGCAAGTTGGACGAATTTAGGCGTCCTTTACCTGACAAACGGCGACGCTGGCCTGGCATCGGATGCTCTAGACCGTGCTTTGACGACGGAACCCAGCAATGCTGTAGCGTGGCTGGGCCAAGCGCTTGTCGAGTCCGTGTCTGGCAGATCAGAAAACGTGGGCAAGCTTGTCGAGCAGTCATACACCATGTCATCAGGTCAAGACAAGCTGTCGAAGCGTCTCATGGGCCACTTTTCTCTCGAAAACGCATTCAAGGCCGGCAAGTCCAAGCACTTGTTCCAGGGCATCTGGGCGCTCGAAAAGTTGCTCAACATGGACCCCGCGGACGAGGAGGGCCTATTGCTTATGAGCCTGTTGCTTGAGCGCGCAGGCGCCTATGATGAGGCCGTGACACGCCTTGAGCAGCTCGAAGCATCCGGGTACAAAGAGTCTGTCAAGCTTCACAGCCATCTGTCGCGCGTTTACCTCGGTGCACACCAGTTTGATAAGGCTGTCGAGGTGTCGCTCAAGGTGCTCGATGCCGATGCAGGCAACGATGAGAGTGAGGTTGTGCTGTCGGCTATGCTAACGAACGCTCTTGCGCACTACTTTGCGGGCGATTTTACCACTGCTCTCGAGATGCTGACGACTGTGCTTGAGGGCGAACATGACCGCGACGTGGTACTGTTGCTCGTGCAGGTGCTCTGGGCCCAGGGCGGCGAGGATGAGCGTGCGGCGGCACTCGAGCAGCTGTACGAATCTGTCGGCGAATACGGCCCATCACTCAAGTCGACGCTTCTCCTTGGTTTAATAGGCTTCCTGAGCAAGGACGCCGACATCATCGAGGCAACGCGCGATGAGCTCGTGAACAGTAGCATTGATGATCTCGCACGCGACACGTCGTCGCACATCCAGGAGTTGCTCGCACGGTTCGATGCGACGCTCACCCCGTACTATCGCGGGCTCATGTACTTCCCGACCCGCTACCAGCTCTGGCGGAGCGTCGACAGTGGCATGGCCCTGCAGGTTGCGAGCCAACGGCCACAGTCGATGCAGCAACTAAGCGACGCGTATGTGCGGGCCGGGGGGCTTGCCAACGCGCGGCGTGCAGTCTTCTACGCGCCCAGCAGCCGTGCTGCTTGGCAGAGCCTCGCACATGCCGCGTCCGAGGTGCAGCCGCCCGTTACTCAGGCGGTAGACATTGACGACGTAGCAGAGTCGGTGTCCGAGTTGTCGGTGGCATAAAAGGAGAAAAAAAGTTTGTATTTGAGCATAGGTGCTATATCACAGAGGGACTCAGTTCTTGCCGGCGCCGGCGCGGAAGTAGATGATGTCGCCGTCCTCGACAACGTAGTCCTTACCCTTTTGCTGGAGCTTACCCGCAGCCTTGACGGCAGCGTCGTCGCCGTGCTCAATCAGATCGTTGTAGTGCGTGACCTGGGCGAGGATGAAGGTCTTTTGCAGGTCACCGTGGATCACGCCCGCGGCGGCCGGCGCCTTGGTGCCATCACGAATGGTCCACTCGCGGACCTCGTCGGCACCCGAGGTGAAGAATGAGATCAGGCCAAGCGTGCTGCGCATGGTAAGAATAATCTTGGGCAGCGAGCTCTGGGTGCCCAGCTTCTTGAGCTCCTCCTCGCGCTCCTCGTCAGTCTCCATGTGGGCAAGACGCTCCTCGAGCGAGACCGAGATGGGGATGATCTGGTCACCAGGCGAGTTCTTGTCGACCCACTCCTTGATGGAGAGCAGGTGCTTGTTCTTTTTACGGATGTAGTCCTTCTCGCTGAGGTTGACAAGGTAGATCGACGGCTTGGCCGTGAGCAGGAGCATCTGGTTGATAATCGCAACCTCCTTGGGCGACCACTCGTTGTTGTAGACACGCTTGCCATCCTCAAGCAGAGCAATAATCTTGTCGACCGTCTCAATCTCGTCCTTGGCGGCCTTGACCTCCATGCTCTGGCCACCGCGTTTGGCCAGCTTATCGACAGCCTCGCGGTGCTTCTTGGAGAACTCAATGTCCTTGAGACGCAGCTCCTCGCTGATGATGTTCAGATCGCGCACGGGGTTGACGTCGCCCTCGATGTGAATAATCTCAGCATCGTCGAAGCAGCGTACCACCTGGTAAACGGCGTCGACCGCACGGATGTTGGCCAGGAAGGCGTTGCCCAGACCCTCACCCTTGGAAGCGCCCTTGGTGAGACCGGCAATGTCGTACAGCGTGAGGAATGCGGGGACCTCGCTGGCAGGCTTGTAAAGGTCAACGAGCTTGTCGAAACGGGGCGACGGCACGATGACGCGCGCCTCCTCGGGGTCGATCGTCGCGAAAGGGTAGTTGGCGGGGTTGCCCAGCGGCGACTTGGTGATGGCCTGGAAGAAGGTGGACTTACCAACGTTGGCCAGGCCGACGATGCCGCTCTTCAGGTTGTTGCCGGGGCGGCCCAGCGGCACTTTAGTCTCGGAAGTGGCTTTCTTGGGAGGCATCGGTAAAGTGCGGGTGTGCAGACGAAGCCAAGGGCTCGCGCAAGCGTTGAAAAACGCTAGGGCAAACCACTAGCCCTTGCCCTGAAAAATCGGCGTCCCAGCCTCAGGCGACCGAGCGTTGAGGTGGTGCGGGGGACGCCTAGGTAAAGACATGCCGGGGATCCCTAATCTTTACTTAACGAGGGGGACCCACCTGTAGGATGAGGGTTTTGATTTAGCATACATGCTTTTTATAGGCTTAGGGGTGAGTAAAGGCGCAATGTGTCCTGCTCAAACAGAATTGGCGATGGCTTCGGCGAGCTCGCCTGACGTGCGCACCTGAATTTTGCCGACGATACCGCTCTTGGAGGACTTGACAAGCTTGATCTGCGCTGCCACTGCAACGTCACTCAGCGTACGTCCAAACAGCTTGAGCGCGTGGGAGGCCTCTCCAATGTCGTTCTCGGTGCCGTCAAGCGGCATAAGGCCAAGCTTTGCAACAACAAAGCGAACAGCCTCGTCGACCGTGCGCGCCTCGGTAAATTGCCGCGTGGTGGTTTCCTCGTCACCAGCAAGCTCATCCCATTGCGCAGTGAAAGAGGCCACGAACGTAGGCACTGTGTAGTCGCCCGGCGTGAGCTCGAGCTCTTGGACGCCATACTCGTCCTCCTGGCCTTCGTCGTCGGCGTCCTCCTTCAGGACATACCGCAGCTTAGCCGGGACACTGCCTGTGACCAGGTCTTCGCTGCGCTGCAATGCAACGTAGGCTGTGCCTGATGTGTTCGGCTCGAGCTTCTCGATAGGGATGTACAACGCCTCCTCGAGAAGGCCTTCGTACTCGTCGATATCCAGCTCGACGCGCACGTTCTCCAGGATCGCCTCATACGTGTTGTTGATGTCAAACTGCAGCACCAGGTAGTCTTTGTACACGTGCACCACAGCGTTAACCACGTATTCCATCTCGGTTTCGGTAAGCGCCTGCACGGGCGACGAGTGCAGCAACTCGCCATACGCGGCAAATTCAGGAATCGCGGCGAGAGGCTTCTCATATTGTGTCTTCGCCGCCGTGCCAGCGCTCGGCAGACCGCCGTTAGCGGCACCCGCCGTACCATGCTTCTCTGTCTTGGCCTGCTTGGCAGCGCGCGCCTCGCGGGCTGCCGCCTGCTGAACTTCAGCAATCTTCGTCCGGTTCCGCTTCTCAGCATAACGTTGCTCGTCAGTCACACGCGGAACACTGGATGCCGAGAAGGGCTTGTCAAAGTTGCCCGGGTCACTGACGTACGACACAAGGTGGCTCTCGAGCTGATCGAGTGACAGTTTCTGTTTGGGCGCCAAAAACTCCGCTGCCGGCTTGGGGCCTAGCTGAATGACGCTGATATTGAGAGCCGCACGGTCGCGCACCTCGTCTGTAGGGTCCAGCAGGCACCGCTTGAGAAGCACATTAATTGACTTTTGCAGCGAAACATCATCAACGAGGGCGAACTTGGACAAAGCCGAGACCGCTGCCGCGCGCACTAACGAGTTCTCGAGTACAACACGGTTGAAGATGTACCTGACATACTGCGAAGGGTTCGAAGTCTGTGGGCCCACGGCACCCAGCAAGTGCAGGATGCGCACCGTGAGCTCAGTGTACTCTGAGTCTTCGATAAACTCGCACAGGCTTGAAAGCGCCGCATCCTGGCTATCAGGGCTGGCACGGATGATGTCAAAGAGTGCATCAACAATCGACCGCTTGAGCTCGATGCCCGAATCGATCTGAAGCTCGTTCGAGAAGAACTTAAGCATCGCCTCGTGCTTGCCCGGGAACTTGAGAGCCAGACTACGGATCGCATCCACAACAATAAGACGGAAGTCATCGCCGATATCGTCACCCATGAACTCGGTGATCTGTCCGATGAGGCTGTCGACGCTGGACTCAGAGCCCGTCTTCAGTAGGGTCGTGATGGCGTAGGTCGCAACCGAGCGGTTGGGGTCCGAGATCAGGCCCTCGATTTCTGTGTTGGCCAATGCCACCGCCTGAGGGTGGTCGACGGCATACTCGCTGAGAATGCGGATAGCAGCGAAGCGTGACGGCGCACGCGGCGAACCCAGGAATGACTGCATCACCAGTATCACGGACTGCGCCTCAGACGGGGACGTGCTGCGCATGCGCAAGATCACGCGCGCTGCCTCAATGTTCACCATGTCACTACGGTGCCTGAGCCAGCCCTCAAGATACGAGTATAGCGTCGGGCGCAGGCGAGGGTCGTCATCAATGACGTTTCCGATGTAGCGAATTAAGAGCACGATAGCCTGTGGTGAGCGCAATGAGGCCTGTGAGGAGCCAAGCTGCTGGATCATCTTGAGGAGCGCCACGCGATCATGCACGCGCATGTGGTAGAGCAGGCCTAGAGCGTGATACTGCGTGAACGACGAAACACCAGGGACAGGCGCCAGCGTCTCACGGGAGCTGCCCGAGCTACCACCATGCTGCAGAAGGTTGTATGTTTTCGCGCTCGTGAGCGCCTCAGAGGTCTCGGCACTCCACCGGCGAACCGTGTCCTTGGCGGTGCCCAGGAGGTGGTAACTCGAGACCAGCGCAGCCGAGGAGACAGAACCATCCTTATCCACAATGGCGGCACGGATGAGGCGGTCAATGCTCTCGACTCCGCTGCCGTCAATGATGCGCGCAAGGGCGCGAATGGCATTTGGCCGGAATATCTGTCCGTGCGCGCCCTGCACATCTTTCATTATGACTGACGTGCCCATGATCACATTGTCGGTGAACGCGCGCAGCTCCTTGATCGCAAGGTAGATGATCTGACGCAAGGCAGGTACCTCTTTGTGGAACAGCTTGGTGATTGTGAAAAACAGCTTAGTTCCGTCCTCCTCGGAGATGGTCTCGCCCGTATCGATTAGGCGAATGAGGTCCGTCAAAATTCGGCGCGCCTTTTTGGCCGACACGTCAGACTGATTAAAAGTCGACAGCGCCTCCTGAAATACCGTCATGCGATCGAGAGGCCCGGTATTGACCTTCTCATCCTTGCCAAACGACACAGGAACGGACATGCTGGCAGGTCGCTGAGTCAAGCGCGTCAGGCCTGTGGCCTGTCGTGTCCCAATAGCGGAGAAGCTCTCCTGGGAACACACCGCGAGGTGAGAAAAAGGCCCCAGATGGGAAAATAATGGCAGTTACACGTATTTTAATACAATGGCGATAAATCTATTACAATTCTTGTATGTAATTATCATGCTTAGAAGCCATTGTGTGAAGTGCTGTGATCCACATGGTGAGCCTGCAAGCAGCAAGACCAAGGCGTAAGCCGGTACGCGCCGCAGCCCCGCGCCTGGCTAGGCTGCAGGGAGGTCGTGCTCAGGCTATCATGGACAGCCGTGAACGAGTCTGCTTAGTAACAACCCAGTGCCCAAGCCAGCGTCATAGACCTAGGGCTTGGGGCTTTGATATGGCTCATCGCCCACTCTGACATAACCTCGACACTCAGGACCTGAGCGATCCACATATCGTACAAATGCCTACTCGGTTGAGCAAGACTAGAAAGAGCCGTGGTAACGTCTCGGCTGGTTACGGTCGTATCGGCAAGCACCGCAAGTCTTCCGGTGGTCGCGGTATGGCCGGTGGTTTCCACCACCACCGTACTAACCTCGACAAGTACCACCCTGGTTACTTCGGTAAGGTTGGTTTCCGTCACTACCACCTGCTGAAGAACCGCACCTGGCGCCCGACTCTCAACCTTGAGAAGCTCTGGTCGCTGGTGCCCTCTGAGTCGCGCGACAAGTACCTCTCGTCGCCCAACGCCAACGCTGCCCCCGTCATCGACACCCTGGCTGCTGGCTACGGCAAGGTTCTTGGTAAGGGCCGCATCCCCGAGGTCCCCGTCATTGTCCGCGCCCGCTTCGTCTCGCAGCTGGCTGAGAAGAAGATCAAGGCCGCTGGTGGTGTCGTTGAGCTCATCGCCTAAGCGGTGACTCAGGTCCACAAAACTTGCACATGTCCTCACATGAGACTCCCGTCAGGTAGTTTAATCCATATTTTATAAAACAAAGGAAACCTCTGGCATACATGTACGTATCTACGATGCAGATATACCTCATCAACACATGGTTCGAGCAGACCGCGAGCCCAATCAGCTCGAGCGATCAGGAACCACCTGTGAGCGGAGAACCAGCCGATTTTGCTTGCGATTGACTTTCTACGCCTTCATGGACCTAAATACCGATTTAGAAGTCTCGACTCTGCTAAAGGCCGCTGGCTGGCTCTTAGCTTGAACCAACTGGTATGCGCCTAGGTTGGGTAAGTAGCTGTCTCATCACCGAAATAAACAACCACAAAAGGACTTGGACTGGCATAAAATAAGGCACGCTGAGGAAGGCAATAGCCGTCTCCGCCGTGTTTGAACTAATCATATAAATTTACCGATATTCTTGAATTACACGTCAATGACTACAGTGCACGCGTGACGAGTCAGACGCGCGTTTAATGTATTACCTGATCTGCTGTTGACAATGTGGTCCCAAAACCTGACAGCTGCAGGTCGTGTGTATACACACCTACACAGACACGAGATGACAGAGTCGAATCCGTGGACGGTCGAGGGTGCCATCCCTGCTCCTATTCGGGATCGGATAGCCCGCCTGGGTCGAATCAATGCTCCGCCTGAGGCATATATGGCTGCCTTCATGGAACTCGTTGGTCTTCTTAAGACGACCGCCCGCACCGGATGGGTCGACCGCGACCTGCCTAATCCCGAGCATATCGGCGACCATATGTACCGTATGGCGGTGATCACAATGATGACGGGCAACAGCGACCTTGACGTGCGCAAGTGCATGCAGATCGCGCTTGTTCACGACATGGCCGAGTGCATCGTCGGCGACATCACGCCTTACGATCTCGGAGTTACTGCAGCTGAAAAGCACCGTCGAGAGCATGAGACGATGAAGTACCTGCGCGATCTCGTGGCGGAGTTCAACCCAGTAGCCGCGGAGCCGCTGTACGATTACTGGGTAGAGTACGAGACGCAGAGCACCCCTGAGGCTCGCTTTGTGAAGGACGTGGATAAGCTCGAGCTGCTGTACCAGTCCAACGAGTACACGCGTATGCACCCCACGATAGACCTCACAGACTTTGAAAAGGTCAGCAAGCTTATCAAGTCTGATGAGGGCAAGCGCTGGGCCAACGGGCTCGGCGTGTATTCCAGCACTGAGACTCAGGGCAACTGATACCCGACAGTGCAGTTTTAAGCATCTACATAATGTCATAATTTTGGTCACTGGTGCCCCACAGCGGCTCATATCTCACCCGAGGCTTACCAGTTATCGCGGCCAAACACGAGCGCGGCTACCATGTGTCTCCCTACAACAGCAGCGATGCCCCACGCTAGCTGGGCGGCCAGCAGCGTGCGCGTGAGTTTGTCCTCGCGCATAGGCCCGAGACGCACTAGCGTCAAATTGATTAGGGTCATGTTTGAAATCAGGACCTTGCCGTCGGCCGTGTCCCACAGGCCGAGCAATCCCACTGCGCTGAGCGCGCGCAGGACGCCACGCACAGTACGGGAGCACTGCGTGACATCCGCCGTGGACGGCTCGAGCAGCCCCGTCTTCTCGTTGAGCACGGGCATGCGGTGCCGCGGGCATGGCACAATGCGTAGAAGCTGCGGAATCGAGTAGATGAAGTTGAAAATCTGAGGGCCAAACATGCTCAGCAGCGTCTTACTGAAGTGGCCCAAGATTCCTATCACCGCAAAGACCATGCCCGATAGGTAGCAGTAAGTGTCACCAACAAAGACTTTTGCCGGCCACCAGTTGGCGCGCAGCAGCGCAATCGACCCGCCCAAGAACGGGATCAGCAGGTAGGCGCTGAATAGGTGCGAGCTCACGGCCGGGTGGCCCGCCGGCAGGCCAAAAATGTACAGCAGGTCGTTTGCAAGCACGCACGCGGCCAGCACAACGCTCTGGCCAACCTCAAGGCCATTTACGCCCGCATAGATGTTGATACAGTTGGTGCAAAAGATCGCGAGCGCGCCCATGTACACGTAGTAGATCCACCCAAGGTCAAGCGTTGGCGCGGTGACGCCAACGTAGCGCATGAACGGCGGAACGACGACCTGCGTAACACCAAAGTCGACGTAATAAATAATCAGCATAGGGATCGCCGCAATCGATGGCAGGAAGAACTTGTGCCGCCAGCGGATATCAAACAGGTCGTCCGCGAAGCCGAGCGTGAGCATGCTCTGCAGGCTCAGGAGCGCGCTCAAATACTCACTTAGCCGCGAGTGCGGGAAGAGGCCCAGAGCATCGTCGTCACCCGCCGCAAGCTCCTCGGTGAAAGCCACGCGAGTGCCGCCGCCCACCGTCGCAGTCACGAGATACTTGTAGAACAGAAATGGAATGAAGAAGAGCAGCGTAAAGATGTATACGACGCCGACCACGATCCCGAGCGACTCTGGCGTCTCCGGGCGGTCCTTTTTCAGGCGATCACGGCCGAGCAGCCCGATCTTTTTGAGCGCCGGCGCCGCGCGCGGGATCATTTTGTGAACTGCGACCGCGTTGAGCAGGCCAAACCCGACATTCGAGAGCAGAGGCGATCCAAGGGGGTTGAACACGAGACTCGCGCCGGCCATCGCCAACGCCAGGGGCAACATTGGCGTCCAGATCACCGACAACAAAAAGTTCTGGACGAGGGCTCGCGCCAGACCCGGCCAACCAACACGAGGTGCAGCTGCTGAGTCGGCGGACACGTAACCTTCGATGCGTTCTGCAGAACGCGTCCCCCTCGAACCTGAAGATCTCCCAGCCGCGCGCGCGTGGCAGGCTGCTGGCCAAGCTGCCTGTCTTGCATGTCGCTGCAGCCTGTGGACCCAGATTTTGGGCAGCGCCCCGTGTTGCCGCTAGATGGCGGCAATGATGACGGCGAGCCGACGGATGCCGAGCGGTATCTCCAGAGTGTGCGGGACGAGGCGCTGGCCATGAAGCGGGTCTTCCGCGCACGGCCGGCCAGCGACGGCGACGGCTCCGACGCGGCCGAGTCGGCGATTGCCGCCCGGACAGACGCGAGAGAGCGGGTCTCACGACGGCCGCAGCCACCGCATGAACCCGCGCTAGACTATGACTACGGAGTAGACCTGCGCGCCCCGCGCGCGGCTGCTGAGCGCTTGGCCAACACGACTCTACCCGCGGCCTCCCTGGCTGAGCTTATTACGGCTGCGCGCTTGGCCGCGCGGCGTCTCGCACCCGTTTCGCCGCCTCCATGCAATGCTCGTGCGGCGTGGAAAGACTACATGCATGCCCACGAACCAATTGCGCTGGATCACTCGACGTCGTTTATCCTTCTGCAGTACCTGACCAAGTGGCTGCCGCAGCGGCGGCCCGCGCGCCTCGCCGAGTGGACGTGGGCCCTCGGGCTGCGGCTGCCGGACGTGCTCACGGGCGATGAGCTCGCCGTCCTGAGGGACGTGGTTCGTGCGTCAAGGACGGAGGTCGACACGGAGCATGACGATCCCGCGGATCGCGCAGCCGCGCTGGCGCTGCTGGACGCGTTCTCGCACATTGTTATTTATACATTCGGTCAAGCCGATCTTAAATAAATAGGCGATATAAATAAAAGCTCTACGGCCGCCGGCGCTTGGCTTCTTTTGCGCGCGCGTCGTTGACGCGCTTAAGGTTGGCCGCCGCACGTTCCGTGTCGAGGTTGCTGTGCGCAGTGCGCTCGGCCTCGACGCGCTTCTGGTCGCGCCAGCGCGGATCAAGGTTCATAATGCGTACGTGCTCGTCGTATTCGGACTCGGGGATCGCCTCGCCGGTGAACGGAGATTTGAAGGTCCGCTCGCGGGCCCGCGCGGGCCCAGTAGCAGTCTCCGTCGTCGCCGTCGTCGCCGTCGTCGCTGGCGGTGGTGTGGGAGACGCTGTCGCGGCGAGCGATGCCGGCGGCGTCGACGCAGCGGCAGGCGGAACAGAGTCCGCAACGGCGGAATCTCTCTTTTCGGATGCAAGAAGCAGGCCCTTTCGCGTGAGCGACGCGAACTCCACCTCTTCACGCGTAAGCGGCTTGCGCATCGCGGCTTTCAGGTCACCGGGGCCAAAGTCGATGGTCTGAACGACAACAAAGTCCTGCCAATCCACTTGCGCATACTCGAGGCGCTCGCGTGCGGCCTCGTCTTCCTGTTGGCGCGTCTGCTCGCGCTGAAACGCGTCGTACTCGGCGCGGCCTACTGCGCGTCCGAGCAAGTCGTGCGGAGTCGCCAGCCTTTGTTTCATCGCGGCTGTCGGGCTCGCCGCAAGCTTGTACTGCTCAATCAAAGACCGAAACAGGCCGTGGAGCGAGTGGTCCTTCTTCAAAAACCCAAACTGCGCTTGTGCTCCTGGCTTGAGCGCTGCTAACTGATCGACAAAGTTGTCGTCTTGTGCAGCGTAGAAAGCCGCGAGCTTAATTACCTCGTAGTCACGAATTGACACCGAGGGTTGATTTACACTGAAACTGAGCACTTGCGGGACTTTGGGAGCTTTTGTATTGCCGCTCTGCCCATTCTGAGTGGATCGGAATTGCTCGAGCCTCCACTGGTACCAACCATGGAACTGATCGGACGCCCCAAGAAAACTGTACCGCGCGGGCTTTTCTAACAATAGCCGTGGAGCTGCAGAAGACCCTTCCGCGAGTATCACTGGTATCGCCTCATCAATGGCCTTTTGTGTTTCCGGCGGCGGAGCCTCGCTGGGCTGCTGACCCGCCATGCCTGCCTGGGGCTCGATGAAGTGCAGCTGGGAGATGTCCCTTCTTGGGTGGTGGACCCCGTGACAGTCTGCCCGCTGGGCAGTTCTGGGACCCGGGACTAGGGCTTGGGGCTGTGACAACCATCGCGCTGCCGACCGCCGCGCTGGCCCACTCATAACCGTGTCGCAGGCAGCGTCGTGAGCTCCACCGAAATGTCCAACCTCGCTGTCTCGTACGCCGCGGTCATTCTGGCTGACGCCGACCTCGAGGTCACCGCCGACAAGCTCCTGACGCTTGTTAAGGCTGCCAACATCGCTGAGGTTGAGCCCATCTACGCCCAGCTGTTCGCCCAGGCTCTCGCCAAGCAGGACGTCAAGGCTCTGCTGACTGCCTTCAGCGCGTCGGCCGGTGCTGGCCCCGTTGCCGGCGGTGCTGTCGCTGCCGCTGCCGGTGGCGCCGCTGCTGCTCCTGCTGAGGAGGAGGCTCCCGCCAAGGAGGAGGAGGAGTCCGACGAGGACATGGGCATGGGTCTGTTCGACTAAACATACCCCTGCAGTTTGTTTATTGGCCCTGTGCATTCCAAATTTAACATAAAATTTCACGTTAATAGCGTAATTGTCATTTCCTTGATGGAATAACCGCGGTACAAGCCCATTTGCAGCAGACGTTGCTCCATGCTCCATAGTTGGAAGCTGCAGCTTAGAATTGAGCAGCAACGGGCAATTCTCGCGACGTTTAGAGCGCCAGCGTTGCCTTTGGACCTCCCTACGCTATTCTATCAGCTGGTGTCTCAGGTTCGCGTTGATTGTACAGCTTGGCTTCCCCCGCATTCGGTTCCCATCTGCACGTGATGGTCCTCATCGAGGAACTGGACGAACGGAAGGAACCGGGCAATGGTACGAGGAGGCAGCGAAGAGCCGCGGAGAGGAAAGAGTTTACGCAAAAAACAAAACCCCCGCTGATCGAGCGCATCAAGCTGCGCGAGGTGCCCGTTGATAGTCCCGAGGGCGCGCGGATAAAAGCCCAGATGGGCCCACGGGCGGCTTCGCGTGGCGCTGGCGCTGCAGGAACCGACGTCACGGAAAAGGACGAGGGCGACGATGCGTATTGGCTTGTGCTGCCAATGTTCTTTGTTCATACCATCCTTGCGCTGCTTGTTCGATTCCAGTACGGCCAGGAGGCGACACTGAAGCTCGCGGTAAAGGACTCATGGGTGTCGATTCCGCTGTTTGCTGCTCTTTTCACTTTCTTTCACCCTTTACGCGCACGGTTGTGGGCACGATGCCTCCTTCTCTGCGCCAGCATCGCTGTAGGCGCCTACCTCGTTTATGTGGCCAACGAGGAAGGCTACTACGCGACCATGCAGCGCTCGCCGGCGCTTGGTACGTTGTGGGTGTGGATGTTTGTCGAGATGCCGTACCAGTTGGCCGTGGTGTGCCTCGCGGCGGTTGGCGCGTTTACCTACCTTATGGACTATCACCTGTAAGGATAAAGTCATATGTGCATTCATAAATATTCTATATGTACAAGAAAAGACGTGCGTTTCTCGAACGTGTAAGGGCGTGAGGTCATTAGCAGATAGGGTCACGGTGCCGGGCCGCTAGGAGGCCGATCGTATGCGTCCTCAAAGGCGGCGGAGTCGCTTGACGCGTTGGCGATGGTTGTGGCAGTCGTCGTTTCCGTGCCGTGGCTGTCTCTGGTGGTGTTAACGACTGAAGAGGTGTCCGTACCTCCAGCGCTTGCGCTCGCGCTTGCAGCCAAAGTCTCCCCGTTGCTGGATGAGGGTACACGGGTGTGAAGCTGCCGGTCTTTGGAATTTGGCGCGGGCAGACTCGGCGGACTGACGAGCTCGTGGTTCAAAGCGTCATCGAATGTAGGAAGGCCATCGGCATCAAAATCGGGCTCATTGTCGGGACCGTCACCATACATGGGCAAGCGCACGTTATCGCCTACGCACAGCTTTGATAAGAGATTGATGGGCGTGTCAATCTTCACCTCGAAATGATGCCGCTTTGCGTCGTCGGGGTCAAGTTTGGAAACGCGGAGAGTCACCACAAGGTGATGCTTCACCCTGATGTAGTCACTCGACATGTCTGGTTCCACAAAGCGTTTTTCACCTAGCCTACCCCGACCATACGCCTGCGGCAGCTCAGAGATTTGCTTGCTTGAAGTGGTCGAAATGATAAGCGGGCAATCAATGTGCGTCGGCTCAGTTGGATGAAGCAAATTGCCCACGATTTTCTGTCCGTCCTGGGTCTCAATAGATGCGTTGCGTTGGTGTAGCACAAGCCGGAGCGACGAGTCTGAAGTACGGATACTGGGGTCTGCTGAGTAGACATAGGCAACCATCTCAACGATGTACACACGAACTTGGTGCACCATGACGTTCCCGCCAGGCAATGGCATGAGCGAGACCGTAAGCTTTGCCGGCACGTCGAGTGTAAGGTACCGCTCGCTCAAATTGATGCTGTACACAAGCCGATCATCCCAAACACGCGACAGCTGGATGGGGTTATGATACAAAACCTCCGCATCTAACGGCGGCGAACGGATGACAGATATCTCCATGCTACCCGTCAAATTTGGGGCAAAAGCGCCGGCACGCACGACACGGGGCACCAGCATATATTTAATATGCCCGTTGGGTTCCGAGACAGACTCCGGGCAAGAGATGTCGATGACGAGGGCAAAGTGGTATACGTATTCGCCTGCCGGGTAGACGACGCCCTCAGCGCTCACAGATGGCGATTTGAGTTTCCGCATGGGTGGATGCATGGGGGCAAAAATCGGGATGCGCGACTCCGCGTCACCGCCATTATTACCCGTGTGCTGGCACGTAGTGCTCCATAACGTCTTGGCCTGCTTCCGGTAAAAGACCTGGTTGGGCTTGTCACGAAACATAGCCACACTTGCACCATAAATATCGTTTGCCACAAGGGACGCCGACTGACCCTCAGTGACTCGCTCATACCCGGGGGAAGCGGCTGAGTATTGGTCCAGCGATAGGAAGTCCCAGTGATGCGAGCCAAAGTAAAGTACGTCCTCCACCTCGGCAGATGAGGGCAGTGGTGCGTCCACAAGGATCATAGGCTGAGGGACAAGGTTCCACATTGTGCGGCTCACACCATAGAAATCAAGGCTAAACTCCTTGATACGAGTGGGCTTGGCAAGCTTGAGGACAACCGAGCCTCGCAGCATAGCGCTCGGCGGCGTTTGGCTGGCCAGGTCGTCCTCGAAGGAGAACTCTGGCGGCGCCACCCCGTCGTGAGGAGGAGGCGGCGACGTACTGGGATCATAGTTGAGTAGTCCGTCGCCTAGCGAGTTGGCATTAGTGCCGAAGCCCAATGCTGCTGTGATCGTGGCCGGTGCTGCGGCCGTAGGCGCGGCCGTCTGAGCCGCCGCCGTGCGAGAAGGTGTGGAGCGCACAAGCGCTGGGTTGTTGAAGTAGTCCTCATTTCCTGTGTTGGAAGCCTCGGCCGTCGGCGGCTGGGGCGGAGGCGTCGGGCCGGGCGATCGCCGAAACGGGCGGGTGAGAACCCCCGCGGGGCCACCGCCGGACTGACTGGCGCCTGCAGCAGACTCATTGCGCTGCCGCGTGCGCTGCTCACGGATGCGACGCCGGTGCTCGGCTGCACCCCGCACGGTCTGCGCGGGAAGAAACACCGCCTGCTCCTGTAAACTCACGGCAATGTCGATCGCGCCGCTGTGCGAAGAGACGACTGACCGTGGCGTACCCAGACAGTAGTCAAAAATGTGCCGGTGACTACCAGAACCGGATCCTATAGAGGGACCTGCTGTCTCGGCAGTGCCCGATGGCGCGGCTGGGCCCGCCATCGTTGCACCAGAGCGACGGAGAAATGGTGCCGGGCCTCTCCTGTTTGATAATGGTGCCATGTGCTTTCTGTATGTAAGTGCTCGCAGTAATGCAACTGGGGGTGGTAAAATGCGCGCAGGGCGTCGGCGCCGGGGCCTAAGGTGAAAGTTTGACCGTCTCTGCCGTAGCTGAGGTCGCTCTCTCTGCTCTGACGGGCTGAGTACCGACGAGGAGGGGGCAGGAAGGGCCTGAGGTGCAGGAGTGGTAGCAGGCCACTACAGCAAAACTCCACCCGGGGCCACTCCAGTGAATAGAGCTTTCAAGAGTCAACTGGGAGGCCGGTAGCCGGTGGGGATGGCAGGCAAAATCTACAGCACACATGTGGGCAAGGGCTGCAGGGGGCCCACGAGCTGGTCCCAGCCATGTGCAGGCCTTGGCTGCAGCGCGCTTGCCAGAGAAAAGCGTTTAAAACAGCAGAGGGGACTGATATGGTATGTCATTTAGGTAAAAGAAGCAATTCCATTAGATGCGGGTTCACAACTGAGGCATGATGCCAGGACTAAAACGCTATGGAGAGGCAAGGATGCGTTGTCGAACCACTCTCGCGTCGCTGATCAGTGTGGGGATGGGAGCCCGCCTCACGAACCGCCGAGGGTAAGCATGCCGGTGGACCGCATAAAGTCTCTCATGAACTCTGAGCGCATATAATCGTGCTCTATATGTTTCTCCTTCGCGTATTGACGACTTGATGCCTTTGATTAGCGCCATTGTCCGAGCAGGAATTACATCCTCCTAGGTCACCGATAAGCGGGTGAGCGCACCCTGCAGGACTCTCTGCAGACACTAGACAAGGGGTGTGCGACGTCTCGTATATATTTAGGCTGGCCAAAGAGTTGAGAAATTAGTAGAAGTAAAAAAGAAGAACATCATCAATTCCGGAGTGTTCGTATCTCCGCGGTCGACGCTGCTGTGGGCGTACTTGTCTAAGGCCTTCCTTCCCGATGCCACTTGTCGTGATCGCCCCGGCAACCCGCCCGGCCATGTGGGGGCGTGTGTCGCCTGAACTGTCAAAGCTGCTGGTCAGCTTGGGAGCTCTCCTATAGTTGGGAGACCTTCTTGTCTAGTGCAGGGGCCGCGTCAGCGAGGTGCCTGGGAGCTGACCGAGCACGCCTGCCGCTGAGCGCCCCAGCTACTGCCGCGCGTCGCGCCGCTGCCCTGGACCCCCAGTCTTGGTTCGCGTGGCACCCACCCAAGCTTGACTAAACTCGTTGATCACGCACGACTGCTTGGTACGCTGGTGGTGATGACGTCGCTCAAGTCCTTCATCCGCGCCGTGCGTGCGGCGAAGACGCAGGCCGATGAGCGCACGGTCATTCAGAAGGAGAGCGCGGCGATCCGTACGTCTTTCCGCGACAAACACACAACGCACAACACTCGCCGCGAGAATGTGTCTAAGTTGCTGTACCTGTTTACGCTGGGTGAGCGCACGCACTTTGGCCAGGTCGAGTGTCTGAAGCTGCTGGCGTCGTCTCAGTTTGCAGATAAGCGGCTCGGGTACCTTGGAACGATGCTGCTTCTGGACGAGAACCAGGAGGTCCTTATGCTGATCACAAACTCGCTTGACGTGGACCTGAGCCACCCAAACCAGTACGTTGTCTCGCTCGCGCTCTGCACGCTGGCGAACATTGCATCAACTTCGATGGCCCGTGACCTGTTTCCGCGTATTGAGAAGCTGATCACGTCTTCCAACCCATATCTCAAGCGTAAGGCCGCCCTATGCGCCTTGCGCATTGTGCGCCGCGTGCCTGAGCTTGAAGAAATGTTTGTTGAGCACTGCAAGGTTCTGCTCGCGGACGCGAATCATGGCGTGGTTCTTTGCGGCGCGTCACTGGCCACGGATATGCTCGACAATAACCCTGAGCTGGTCACGGAGTTTGCGCCGCTGCTACCGTCAATTGTGGGTAGCCTCAAGACTCTCAGCAGCTCGGGCTATGCCCCTGAGTACGATGTGCAGGGTATCCCTGACCCTTTCCTTCAAACACGCTTGATACGCCTTTTGCGAGCTATCGGCCAGGACCACGCTGATTTATCCGAGCAAATGAGTGATATTCTTGCCGCAGTTGCTACGAATACAGAGTCGTCCAAAAATGTGGGTAATGCTGTGCTTTACGAGGCTGTCTTAGCTATTTTTGGTATCGAGGCGGATTCCTCCCTACGGGTGCTGGGAATCAACATTCTTGGCAAGTTTTTGGCTGAGAAGGACAACAACACCCGCTATGTTGCTTTGAACACGCTTTTGCGCGCGATCGTCATCGAACCGGCGGCGGTGCAGCGCCACCGCAGCACGATTATCGAGTGTTTCAAAGATCCCGATATTTCGATCAGGCGTCGCGCACTCGAGCTTTCATATGCGCTCATCAATGAGCAGAACGTTCGCGTAATGGTTCGGGAGCTCCTCACATTCCTCGAGACGAGCGACCCGGAGTTCAAGGCTCAGATTGTGTCTGAGATAGCTCTGGCCAGTGAGCGCTACGCGCCAAATAAGCGGTGGCACATTGATACATTACACCGTACATTCACGCTGGCCGGATCGTACGCCAAGGAGAATATTCTGAGTGCTTTCATCCTTCTCGTGATCAACTCGCCTGACCTGCAGCTGTATGCTGTACAGAAACTATTTGCAGCCATCAAGAAAGACTTGTCGCAGGAGGGCTTGACAGTGGTTTCGTTATGGCTTATTGCTGAATTCGCCGATCAGCTCCTAAAGGGCGGCAATTTTACGAATGACGAGGAAACCGTTGTGGTGTCTGAGAAGGACGTGGTCGATGTAATCATGACGGTTCTCGCAAGCCCGTACGCAAATACTGTGGTACAGGAATATTGCATCAACGGCCTGATCAAGCTCTCGACGCGGCTAAGCAGCGCTCGCGAGCTTGAACGCGTGCGCACGGTACTTTTGGACAATCAGAAATCGCTTGACACCGAGATCCAGCAGCGGGCTGTGGAGTACTCGGTGTTGATATCCAAAGGCACGCTTAGCCGCGGAGTACTGGCCAAGATGCCGCCGCCTGAGTTTGGTGATGATCTTGAGGCGCAGCACGCTCGCGCCATGTCCAAGGCGCTCGTTCGTCGCAAAAAACGTGTGCCGTTTTCGACCGGCCAAGGCGGCCAGGCACACCTGTCTGCGGCTCACAAGAAGGTTGCTGACTTGTTGGACTTTGGTGATGACCCTGTTGCCGCACCAGCAGGCGGCACCAACGGCGGCGCCGTGTCGGCTGACTTGCTGGCAGACATTTTCGGCTCGTCGGGCGCCGGCGCCAGTAGTGGCGGTGCTCCTGCTACGGCACAGCCTGCCGCCAGCAATGACATTTTGAGCCTTTTCGGCACTAGTGGTGGCAGTGGCAACGGTAGCGCGTCCGCTGGGGCCTCCTCAGCCCTCGGCGACTATGACTACACGAACGGCGGCAGTGCGAACGACTCTTACGTGTCCGCGTACGACGGCAGTGAACTGTCGCTGAAGTTTTCGGGCAAGCAGGAGGCCGCGGGAGTGGCCGTAGTGAAGGCTTTGTTCACGAATAAGAGCGGCGGAGCGCTTGCCGACGTCGTGCTGCAGGTGTCCGTACTGAAGTCGCAGAAGCTGACGCTGCAGCCACTGTCCTCGACGACGATTGCGCCTGGTCAGGTGGCAACGCAGACAATGCGCGTCACCGGCCCTGCTGGCGCTGACGTGAAGCTGCGCCTGCGCGTATCGTACACAACAGCCGGCGGCGAGAGCCGCCAGGAGACGCTGAACTTCAGCGGGCTGCCCAAAAATCTTCTTTAGCATGCGCGTGGCCGGCTCGCGACTACGATATATAGGTGCTCAGAACTCATAGACCCTCCGACTTTGGCGGTATATTCACTTGTTTGGCAATCCGCTGCCTGAGCAGCGGCAACCACTGCCAGAGGGCCACCTCACGTGTGGGCATGGGCCTTCCTCCCCCCACCGGACATGTAGTCCCAAAGCGCGGCGTGCCCCCGCGTAAGCTCCACACATGCCTGCCGACAAGCGCCAGGCCGATCTGGCCATTCCGTACGTGCACACCCCGCAGGCGAAGCAGTCGCCGGCATCGCCCATGTCCTCGGCATTGCCGGTTGCCGCGATGTTCATGCGCTCGCGCGTGCTGGCGTGGTGTGCGCTGTTCTCATCGCTGCAGAACTTCCTCAACGAGCCGGCGAACCTGCCCGCCGAGTCGACGCCCACGTGGGTGGGCCTCGTCACCGCAGTTGTGGGCCTCGGTATGTCGTACATGGACTTTGTGATGGGCCGCCCCGGCCCGCGCCCCCAGGCCTCTACCGACGCAGACGCTGCAGCCTCGCTTGCGTCGGAGACCCTGGCCACCGTCGCCCAAGCGGCCGCTGAGACGCTGCACAAGCTCAAAAATTAGCGGTCGTTAGTATAGCTACCTATAAATATGCTGGTGGCAGCAGCAGCTGCTGCAATTAGTCGTCATCGTACGGGCACACCAGGGCCGTGTGCCCGTGTCGCTCGCACAGGCCGCACCAGTTCTCGCGGCCGGCGGCGGGGTCAATCTTTAAGGCCCCGGTAACAGAAGGGAGGCCTGCCGACGCTGCAGTGCTACCAGTCACGGCTGCACTGGTGTCGCTTTCTTCGTACGGCACCGGTGTTTGCAGCCCAGACTGGTCCGAGTCTGCCGATGTGTCCATGGTGGCCGATGATGGGCGCTCGAGGCTGAGGGCCGGAGGCGGTGCGAGGGGCGGCGGAGCATTGACTTGGGACGGTAGGGGGATCGACCCCTTTGCCTCCGGGGCGCTGGTCAGGCTGGCCTGGGCTGCCGGTTTAGTTGGCGTGACTTCCTTGGCTCTCAGATCCTGCAACTCCGCGGAGAGCTTTTCGATCGTTAACTCGAGCTCCGTCTCGCGGACAAGATGCTCCTCTAGCGCAGTCTCCAGGGCCTTGTAGTCCTCAGCGTTCGGCACAAGCTCGTTGTCTTGCGAAGTGACGTTTTCCTGCGCTGCCCGAAGGTCGCGCAGCTCTGCTTCGAGGCCTCTCCTGGTCTTTGCGTGCGCAGCCCTCTCTTCTGAAATCCTTTGTTCCGCACTGTCTGCCGCCTGCTGGGCAGTCACTAGCTGAGCCTTCAACTCCTCATTCACCGCTGTCAGGTCCCGGATTCGTACAGCATCTTCGGCAGCACTCTCATCGTTGACTGAAGATTCGATCTCCTTTAATCTGTTGATCTCGGCCGCCTGCACAGCGAGGAGTTCCTGTTTCTCGTCAGATGCACTCTTGTGGATATTGAGCTCGTGTTCTAGGTCTGCGTTGCGCTGGCGGAGCTCGGTGTGGCTTCCCTGCAGCCCGCGCAAGACTTGTTCCTGCTCTTCAAACTCGCGCATCAGCAGCTCTGTATCATCCAAAGAGGACGACTTCTTTGCGGCGCTTGCCTCAGCACGGGCAGTCTCAGCGTCGGCCAAGGCAGCTTCAAGCTGCTCACGCAGCTCTGCGTGCTCTTCAAGCATTCTGTTCTGCATCGCTGCAAGCGCACTTTTTTGAAGCTCGAGCTCAGCAGCCAGCTCTGTATGCGAGTTTGAAGAGCGGCGGCCATGTTCCGGGCCAGTACGGCTTGCCGCCTGGCTTGGGCTCGCTTCGACGTGGTCAGCTCTCGACACGGAGCGGAGCTCCTCAATTTCTTTTTCGTACTTCTCGGCCATTGAGTCCCGATCTTCCTCTAATGCTGCCAACATGCTGCGAAACTCCGCCCGCTTATCCTCCATGCGCGTTTTGAGCTGTACAATGCGTGAGTCTCTATCGGCGACCTGCTTCCGGAGCTTTTCGAGCTCGGCATAATCAGCAGGGCCTTCACTTTCTGCTATCACCGATGGATTTGTGGTGGCTGAAGTCTTGGAGACCTGGCTATGTGGCCGCTGCTGTGGCGTAGCTGCGCCGCTCGCTCGCGACGAGGCGTGCAGAGTTTGTTGAGGGGTGGCGCGGCTGCCGGCGCGGCTGCTAGGCTCGGCGGTGGCTCGCTGGCGACTAGGAGTGGCCGGTGGAGGGGCCAGAGCACCATTCAGGCTTTTTTGGACCATCTGACTGCCACGATTGGGCGACGGCGACATGGCTGAGGCCGGGGCGCGTGGCATAGAAAGACGCGACAAAGAGGTCTGCACGTTTGAACCGACCAGTTTAGAGTAAGTAACAAACACACCTGAGCCCGGTGTCAACGTCTTGAAGTAGCTGTGCCCGTTGAACTCACCCGAGTGCTTGCCTTGACTCGCATACTGGCCGGTCAGCTCGACCCCGGCGAACTCATTTGTTTTGTCCCGAATGCGGCCAGTCCATCTCAAAACACCACGCTGCCCCGTCGGCAGCACCACCTCGTCACCTATAGACAGCATCTTGCCAGTTGCAAGTTGTGTGTGTTGGTGGCGCGGAGGCTGAGACGTGTCTCAACGGTCAGGTGTTGTGGGTGTCTGTACGGAGGTTGTGTGCCTGCGGCACCCTTGAGCCTATGCACGTCCCACATGGGAGCATGCCACGCCCGCATGACGCAGCCCGTACCCTCAGTTCAAGGGTCGTGCAGCACACCCTGGCACTCAGACAGGGGTCCGAAAAAGGCAAGAGACCTAGCCACATTGAGTGAGACACATGCAAGGTGGCAGATTTTCAGCGATGTTGTGTTAGTGCAGCTCTGCAGCTTTCAGGAACCGATGCTTGCCCGTTCGGCGCTTGACGCGTTGGGTTACCATGGTCGCCGTCTTTGGGCACCTGTGACGCGCGGATGTTTACGCGAGCATTTGGGCCACGCGTAACGGGTGACTTTTGTGGGTCCCGCTATACGAGGCAGGGAGCCGCGGTCCAGACCAACCTTCGCGTGGCGCAGGTGAGACAAGTGAATTGGGCGATGCAGGGGGCAGCTGAAAAAAAAATCGTACGGCAAAACGTGAATGGAAGGCCAGCCTGGCCACAAGCAAGCCATCTAGCTTCTTGTTGCGTATGCCCAATCTACAACCTATAATTAGCCTACTAGCCATGAAACCTGTAGTGCAGCAACGGCTGACCACTCAATGGAAAGACAGGTGATTATGCCTGGAAGCTGGAGTCTGACTCGTGCGAGCTGGGACTTTACTGCCCGACATGTCGATGCTCTTGGATCAGCACCTCGTCGGTGAGGTCGCTGAGTACTGCCCTGAGCCGTTTCTCAAATACTATCAATGCCTGAGCAAAGGCGACGCGACGGCATGCATTCCCGAGCAGAAGGAGCTTGCACAATGCGCGAAGACCACTGCGCCATCTTTCATCAAAATCATCAGCAAGTGCCAGGACAAGATGACCGCTTACGAAAACTGCATCCGCGCAAACCCCGATTTTCGCACTAATTGCTTCGACATGTTGACGGACTTGCGCGAATGTACGGCGGACGCACTCAAATGATATGGATCATGACGTGAAAATTACTACCAAAAGCTTACTTTCGAATGCCGTGGCAACAAAGCAGCCAGCTTAAAAGGTGGGCCGCTGCTGCTCCTGCGATAATCTACGCCTGCGCGGGTGGTTAGCATTAAGTCTGGTTTGCAATGCCAATGGCGCAAATACTTACCCCGGATGGCAGATCAGGACATGGGAAGCCCATTATCTCCACCTGGAGATTCTGATCCCTCTACATCACTTCTCTCGGACCGACTTGGTCTCTGCCAGTAGCAGCGTTAGTATTCAGCAAGACCCTACGGCGTAAAAAGGTTATCGGGACAGCACGTGCCGCATATCCAGATGTCCCATAGCAAGTGGCTAGCTCCACGGTGAGATCAGACACCTGGGCAGGTTGGAGTCAAGACACATTCGTCCAGAATCCACGGGAGATCGCTCAAGAAGCGCTCTGCCGCACCCACTAAAGTGGCGTCTCGGAGAGCCGACAGGATGATGTACAAAGGGGATACAAGTTGTAATAGGTCTGTGCTGTGTGGTAGCTGTTTCCTTTGCAGACAAGCGATTTGAGAGTGGGTGGAGAGACTCGCGTGCTCAGTTTGGGAGACATGCCGACGCGTCAGCTCCACGCGTCAGGTGAGCAGGCAGCCATGTGGCCAAGCTGCAATAACCTTTTAACGCCCTTGGCAAAGTCACCACACGCCGATAGCTGTCTTGACGATGAGAAATCTTTTGTACATAGATAATGCTTTTACATGGGGAACCAATGGACGGCTTCCACTCACTTGGCCAATGAGGTCAATAATGTGGTAGCCCAAGAGCTGCAGATAAATATGAGAGCATTTCAGGCTAGGCCAAATGCGGGGGCAGTAAGAAGTTAGGGATGGAGCTTTTGATGTAGTAAATATGCCCGCAGTTCCGGCAAGTCATGGTACCTTCTTGAATACGTGTCTCAATCAAGAAGTTATGAAGATCACGGAGGAGTTGCTCATTTTCTGATGCGCTCGGATCTATAAGCTCGGGTTTGGTGACAGGAAGGCTTGTGTTGCCCAAATCCGCAGCCACAGTCCTCAGAGCGTCCCAGTCTAGTTTGCCAAGGATGTTGGCAATGTACACAGGATCGAAATCCACCTCTTGCTGGACCAGAGAGGCTTCAGCGTATTTAAGAGGGAAAGCATCAGAGGACCTCGCGCACGAGGCCACAGCGCACTGGACAAAATTTGTCGTGAGAAGTTTCATGTGCGAGAAGCAACAGGGGTAGTTCTGGGGTGTCTGGTGGTTGAAGAAAAATATCAGTAAGCGCTGGGCCAGATCGACTCTGCCAACCCGACTGGCAGGTTGTAAAAAAACCAGAATGAATCAAGGCGCCATTGAAATACAAAAGGTATGTGCTATGATTATCAACCTTAAAGTATATCTGTCAATCCACTGATATATCACCTTGACGAAACTGAACGTATGAGCTAACCAGATGATGCGAGGGTAACTGAAAAGTTTGAACGTACATGATATAGTAACAAAATGTCCACAGCAATTTAAACGACCGCTGCTGGCTGTTATTTGACCTTGGATATTGTCCACTGTGTATTTGTGATAGACACCTCGCTTCCAGCAGTCTCGTCGTAGTCGTACCACTCGCCGTCGTCAAATTCAATATCAAAAACAGTAGCATTGTGAAGAGACTTGGCTTTAAACGGCCCCTCTGGTAGAAATTCAACCAGATCGACTCCTCTTGTGTCGAACAAAGCCAATGTTAGAGGCTTTCCTGCACTATCTGCTGTGTAACGCGTTTTTGGATCAGCGGTGACATTCAGATTCTGGCCCGTTCCGCAGAATTTGCATTTCATCACGAGATTGGCTTCACCACGCGAGTTGGGCAGGTCCTCCTTGACGTGCTGCTGGAACTTCACGGCGTTCGAGTGCGCTTCGCCGCATTTAGTGCACTTGACTTTGAATGTGAAGTAGAAAGGGTTAACGGCATCATCATCGAACCAGAGATCCGTGATGCCATCAAGCTCGCCCTTGAATTGCAGCGCAATCATAGCGTTCGCTCTCTGGGCAATATATGTGCTGCTCGCGGCCAGTCGGTCACCGCCTAAATCCCAGGCCAGCTGGGTGGGGGCGTGATCTGCTGACTTGATTGATGGCCCGGACCAGAGGTCGAGACAGTAAAAGGGCCTGATGGTGGCCCGCCTTTTTAATTCCGCGCGATCGACGCGGGTATTGACAGCTGGTTATAGGTCGGCAATTTTATACTCACCCAGATGGTCGCGTTTGATTTCTGGTGAGGCTGCTCAAAACACACCAGGCCCAGAGACAACCGACTATTATTCGTTGGACGTGTGCGATGAGGAGACTTTCGGGGAGGGTCGCACACAGTCGGCGCGATTGGCTGCAGCGTCTTGGCGCATTGCTGAGCACCTGATGGTTTACGATGCTATGGAGCAGTCGCTGCTAGAGCACGAGGAGGAGCTGAGTTTCGGGAGCGTGGAGCGCGAGGCGTCTGACGGAGCGCACGGGGCCAACGGAGAAGCGTCCAAGATCCCCACTCAGCCTCAGACGAAAGCCGCAGGCTACTCGTATGCTGAAAAGGTTCAAACAGAGCCTACGAGTGCTCGCGAGGCGGCGAGACAGTACTTGTTTTCCAAGTATTCCGGCCCCGTCAACTCATACCTAACAGAGTACATGGATGCGGCCGAGATCAAGCACGCACACGCAGCGCGACGTTCAAGTCCGGAAGAGGTGTCGCAGATGCTCGAGGCTCTGTTCAAACAGGACCCTCAAAAGCCCGGATTTCTGCAGGAGATGGCGCGAATCATCGCGCAGCGTGGTGTGCTGCCCCAGAGCATGACTGACCCCACGCTCGGCGAGCTCGTGCGGCGCGGCTACCTGACGCCGGCTCAGACGGTGCTGGACTCTTTGATTATGAGCCGCGGCTTCCTTGGCTGGCGCGTCCTCGTCCGCGCGCTGGAAGTAGCCACGGCTGCCCAGAACGCGGATATGTTTTACAAATTTTTCCGTCTCGCTGCCATCCCGGCTCGCGTGCCTCCTCCTGGGCACATTAGCAATGCCATTCAGCCAAGGTGGGACGAGGACAGAGAATTTCTGCCTGTGCGCGATGCGCGTATGCGGCAGCGTTTCCTCAGCTCGGCTCTGCACCGACACAAGCACGCTGTGGGTATCATCGATGCAGTAGCCCGCGGACTCCTCCAATTCGGCGATGGCCCGCGCATGGATCGTCTGGTGTGGCTTGCGAACAAGCATGACCTCCTCTCCGGCGAAACAGTGCTTGCCAACCTACGATTAGCAGAACGGCTGGCCGACAAGCAGCGCGTCAGCTGGACCTGGTCGCGCATGCAGAAGCTTCGAATTGATGGCAGCCCCGAGGCGCTTCGAATCGTCTCTAGTTTGGGCTTGAGTGGCGCAGTATAATTGTATATATTTCGGCGTGAACATAACTTCAGGGGTGCGGCTACCGACCCAGGTAATATCACTTCCGGTGCAACCCCTCGTCAGATGCTCAGCAGTCTGAACAGGTCCATGCAGCCGGTTACTACTAAGAACGGGATCCCCGAATATACGATGACCTTCGTCGTCACCTCAACGTCGTAGCGTACCCGCGGTGCCTTGGGGGGCTCTTGAGGCTCAGGTGCCAGGTCAGCAGCATCTGTGGGCGAACTGGCGCTGCGCCTCCGATTCTCTTTCTCCTCATACCAGTCGGCTTCGGATTGAGGACCCACCGAGTCGCTGCGCCCGCGCGACCGGCGCACCTTGCGCAGCATCTCCACAACCTCCGCGGGCGTGTCAGGAAGGAGTTCGTCGGGAATCTCCGACCGCGGCGGAAGGCGGTCATAGTCAGAAGCCGACAGAAAATAGCGACGAGGGAGATCCACACCCCAAGTCTTGAGGGCCCGTAGAATTGGTGGCAGGACCTTGAACAGTAAAGGCTTCATTGTTGCGCGCCAGGTAGCCAAGACAGCGACTCCGAGTACGATGCGCAACGGGAACGAGACCCAGGCGGGGTACGTTGGGTCCATCCGCAGAAAGTCGTAGATTGTTGAGCCCCGCCAGTGCACGAACTGTACGCCAAAGTATAGGCCTTGCAGGACTGACAAAAAGGCGACACTGTCGTCGTAGCATGGACAATTGTCAACTGGTTGCGGATGCACGACAATCGCAAAAACGACGCCCAAGAGCATCGAAAGCGCCGGAATCAGGATCGGCGACGTGAGCTCAAAATGCGAGTCTACGGCCTTGGCGGAAATCGCGCGCAGCCACCACACGAGCGCGCCAGCAGCGGCGCCGAAGACAACGTCGAAAAGGCCGTGCATTCCGTTATAGAGACGCCCCGTGACAATCGAAAAGACTAGGAGGGCATTCAGAAAGTGTCCAGTTCTTGACGTCAAAACCTCGGCAAAGAGAATGCCCACGCTGACCGTGTTGCACGAGTGCGTGCTAGGGAAGCCGTACTCGAGCACCGCCGACCCAGACATGGAGATACGGTGCACGGGCGGCGACCGCGGACGAGGCAGGCACAGATAGTCTTTGACAAAGCCCGTGAGGTAGACACCGACGCTGAGCAGCCACACCATCTCGACGGCCAGGTCCCAGTTGCCCGCCCAGAGCACGCTGGGGAGCATAACCATATAAAATGTGTGCGTGCCCAGGTTAGCTGTGAGCGCGAAATACTGGTCCAGCAGCGGCGTGCGCACAGCGCGCTGAAGGGCTGCGAGGGGCTCCGTCTCGGCGCGGATAAGCGGCAACAGTGCCGACCGCACGCGGAAGCGGAACGGCGTCATGTTGGAGCGATAGTGGTCGTGCGAGCGCGTGCCCGCATGCGTGTGAGTGCTGCCGGCGGCAGCCGAGACGCCGGACCCCGTCGAACTCGTTGCGCTTGACGCGGCGCCGGCGTGAGCGGCCGTTCCGTGCACCGCCATGCTACTCACGTGGGGTGGACGCGTGACGCTGCCAAATTCTGGCCGCCTGGGCCTAACCGCGTGCGCGCCCCTACCCACAGCTCCGCTGGCTGCCTGCGTGGGATGGGGGAACGAAAAGCTAAAACGCCCGGCGAGCTAGGATGGGGTTATAGTGGTGCGCGCAGCAGGGGACGCCAGCCTGCGTGTGCAGAAACCGCGTGAGCGGCCGTGGAGCCCCAGCCACGCGGGGCCGGCCAAAGGCGCGCTGTCGCACAGGCAGTGTGATTATTCAAGTGACCGTGGGCTGATAAGGGGGGTAGCCTCTGCGTCTCTCGTGTCGAGGACGACTGCGTCAACTTTTGGAAAGCAGTCTGGAGACATTCAGCTCGATTCCAACGCAAATAAACAAAAACGGGCATGGGGTGTAAGACCGCAGCACGCGCGGCTGGTGATAGTTGCGCATGGTCCGCGGCTGGCGCTGCGCGCGCCCCACAGCGCGCCCTGTGGGGCGGCGTCTTTCTTCCCCCCTCCCTCGTCTGTCAGCGGGACGCGCGTGTCTTGCGTGCCTTGCATAATCTGGGCGGACCCTGAGTTTACGCCAGGCTGAGGGAGAGCAGGTTCCCTCCCAGCGCTAGCGCGTCTTCCGCCCGGCACCCTTTTTCTACCCACCCTGCGACGCGCCATGGACCTGCGGTCACAGAAACGGCGCTCCTACATGGCACCGCAGTTAAACGGCACCAGCTCGGGGCTGGGCCGGTCGGGCACGGTCGTCCGCGGTGGCCAGCGCGAGGAGGCAGACACGAGCGCGGCGAGCGCGGGCGGGGCGAGCGGCTATAACGCTGCCCCAGTTGCGCTGCCCGATGCGCGCATCAAACTCGTCTGCGTTGGCGACGGCGGCAGCGGCAAGACGTCGCTGCTGTCCAGGTACGTCAACGGTGAGTTTCCCGAGCACTACGTGCCGACTGTGTTCGAGAACTACGTGTCTACGGTGCGCTACAAGGGCCAGGTTATCGAGCTCGCGCTGTGGGACACGGCGGGGCAGGAAGAGTACGACCGCCTGCGCGCGCTGTCGTACCCCGAGTCGGACGTGCTGGTCCTGTGCTACTCGATCGACAACCCCATTTCGCTCGCCAACGTCAAGGACAAGTGGATCCCCGAGGTCCAGCACTACCTACCGGACACGCCTTACCTGCTCGTCGGCCTCAAGACCGACCTGCGCAGTGGCGCCGGTGTTTCCAACGAAATCAGCACGCCCGAGGTGGCGCTCGAGGCGGCGCTCGCGTGGGGCTCGGCTGCGTACCTCGAATGCTCGGCCAAGCTGGGCACGAACGTGGACAAAGTGTTCAGCGCAGCGGTCCGGATAGCCCTGAACCCCTCGTATCGACCAATATACAAAGATGCTGCGCGCATGGGCCTCATAAGCGAGGCCGATTCCCGCGCGCGCAACAGCCAGTCCGCCGCCGCGGCCGCGGCGGACGCTCCTGCATCCCGGCACCCCCAAGCCGCCGGCGGGCCCGCCCGCGGAGCCAGCGGCAAGCAGAAACGTAAGCGGCGGCGCGATTGTCTGATTTTATAGACGCCGTGCGCCGGCGGCGCCGCGCACCCTCCCCTGCTGCATGCTGAGCTGGCCTCGTGTGCAGCGCCGAGGGCCGCACCCCAGAGCCGGGGCTCACAGCGGCTGCGTGGTCGACGCGTCGGCATCGCTGCGGCTGGCGTCGGCCGCGTTGTCCATAGCGGCCCAGAGGTCCTCTGCGGCAAAGAAGCTGGGCCCGACGCCCCCCGCGTTCTGGACGGCCTGCCCTAGATTATTTAATTTTCGCAACAGCTGAGCAAACTCGCTTTTAATCTCGTCCACGAGGCGCGCACGGTGCGCCTCAAACAGGTCCTCCATTGCGTGCCGGTTTGTATATGCGCGCGCAAGGCTGGCTACGCGCGCGCGCGCGCGGCGCCTGCGAGAGCTTGGGACGTTTGTCTGCAGGCCCGCTGCCTGCCCGCGTCACGACGTGCACCCGCATGAATGATGTGGACGAGCTGCTGGCCAATCTCTCCGACTCGGAGGATGAGCCAAGCGTAGCGCCGGGCACAGCGCCCAGCGCCGCGCCCGGCGCCGCGCCCGGCGCTCTCGCCGCGTCCCTCGTCGTCGCCCTCCTCGCCGCCGCTCTCATCTCTCTCGTCGTCGCTCTCGCGGCCCTCCTCAAACTCGTCAAAGATCGCCTGCAGGCCGGCGACCGTCTGGAACAGCCGGATGCCGTGCGCGCGGTCGGCGAGCGCGGGCTTGAGGATCCACGTGCGCCGCGGCTCGCGCTCGAGCTCGTAGCGCAGGCCGTCGGCCTCGTCGAGCGCGTCGTCGAGGAACTCGGCGTAGTCGACCTCGAGCGCAAACGTCTCGGGCAGCGCGCGCGCGAGCGCCGAGCCGGGGTGCTTGGCCGCGTAGTACGCAAGCGTGTGCGCGAGCAGGTTCTTGCGGATCAGCGCCTTGCGGTAGACGTACGCGTACACGAGCGAGCGCGACGCGGCGCGCTCCTCAAAGTCGACGGCGTCGTACTCGCGGTAGTCGAGCACGCCCGGCTCGCCGCGGCGCGCCGCCGGCGCGCGCGGGACGCCCGCTCGCGCAAAAACTCGAGGTCGGCGCGGCACGCGTCGAGGCTCTCGTTTGCGCCG